>JAVFBW010150395.1:0-12286 GCA_034783835.1 Mopalia ciliata
TTCCACTATACGTAGCCATTTAGTAATATAAACTCGCACGACAGCAGTAGGGATACTGTCAACATTAGGATACTGTGTACTGCGACAAGCTCCATACAAGTTTTGTTCTTCAGCGACATGGACCAATTGTCACGAAACAAACTAAATGTCGGTGACTTTTCGCGTTATAGTTTATCTCCAAAATTATCCTGTGTTGAGATTTAACACAAGGATATACAATCGTTTGGAACAGTTTAAGCTAATACAACTTTCATTCTCAAAATTCTTTTCCAGAAAAAATTAAAAAAAATTCGATTACCTCACACAAATGGTTGTGTATTGATAAATAGCCTTTTACTTATGGACCAAAAAAATATAATATTAAAAAAATATCACGATAAGTTGAAGGATTTTCTTGTTTACGCTTAATGTACTGAGAACGTAAGTCACTAACTCACGATCTTTTTTACCCATCTTCCACCAGACAATACAAACTAATTGTCTCTAAAGTAAAATATTTTAATCGCAAACACTTCTCAGTCAACTGGGTCAGGATCGGAATTATTGTATTTAAATTTGTTTTAAAACCATGGTGGGTCATGGTTATATAGCATACCTTTGATTTTAAAGAACTAAGTTCGTGTAAACATGAAAATGATCACAAAATGATAAAGAAGCACACATCAAGTCTTAACTCCTATTTTGAGGACAAAGGCGTTATTATACTGCAGTGAAATAAAACACTGATGAATTCATCTTAATAAAAATAATAATATTTCCACTTGTGGTGCCTTCCCTTTTGGGGTTCACTTGGTGTTCACCGTAAGCGAGATTCGCAAGCTAATGGACTATAATGGATGCCGGAAAGAAATCTCAAAATGATAAGGTTTTGTATTTAAACGATCGTTTAAATCTGTTTTTTAATCTGGTTATCCTGTGAAAGGTGTGTAATTTGGTGGGTCTTCAGCAAATTCACATATACCGAAATGAAACAAAATATTTGCCTTGAAAGTTGAAACTTGAAAACTTTTCTAAACTTTTTTTATTTCTACAAAAAATCTGGTATGGATATTAAAGGCCTAGTATGATTTATGAAAATGTACTCTAGTTTATGGTATAATAGACGAAGTCTTTATAAAGAATAAGCGAATAAGAATTTCAAAAGATATATTTCTTATTAGACAGGCCATTTGTTAGCCTACTGTTTCTTATTGTGAGCTTCCCTCTGGTATTTGTCTGTGTCCCTTTTCCAGAGAGTCTCCCCTTGACACATGTAGCGTGATATCTGTTCACACGCCATGCACACTTTCAGGAATAATCACTAACATGTTTATATCTTATCTAGTCATTAATTATATCTTTTCGGTCTTTCAATTCATGGACATTCATATTGGTAAAGAAGATAGACCAAGATACTGTGTTGATTCTGTCATACAAAAAAGATTTTGAAAAAGTTTAGCTAACATGTCAAAACGAATCCGTTAAATATTTCATCTCAGCTGGAATTCACCGTTAAGTCTTTGTCTGCGTTTAACGGAATTTTCACACTTACCCATGCGCAAATTTAAAATGTGTTCATCGGTTAATGTCTGTCTTCTGAAACTCTGAGCCAATTGTATCTTTAAAAAACACATTATAAAAGCTTTGTGTTAAATATGCGCAAAGCGTATCATTGGTAGATATAAATTCAAAGAAAGGCATAAACTATAACAGTATACGGGTTAAATAACTTACATAAAGTTTTGACAAAAAGATTAAGATGGATGAGTGTTGCTCTGTTAGATATCTCCTTAAATTCCTTTCAAAGAACAGGCGCAGAGTATATAACTCTTTCTTGCCAATTTCTGATTAACCTTATTGTTGCCGCAGTTATTACTCTTGTTAATAATTATATTTAGCCTTTCATCAAACTAAAGCCGTATATATCTTTCGACTCTTCGAAAAAAGAAGCATGGAAGCTAAACTTAATATTGGCGGACCCAACTCCCATACGCACCGACTTCTATAAAAAGAAAGTCTGGAGGTCAAAGTTTATAATTATAGAGCAGTAGTCCAAAATGAACAGTACTGCATGAGGACCGATCCTTCGATATACATTTGAAAGTTAAACTTTCCATTTAGAGCTGACTAAATTTATCATTTCAGTTTGAAAGAATTCACCCATACTTGATATTTATCAACAAACACGTATATTAAACGGAAGTCTTAAGGTTGAAGTTTCGGTGTATCCCAGAGTATCCCGAAGCAAACTCCGATAAGTCTTGATCTAAATGGGCTCTTTGATGAAAAATATGTCTGAATTACCTGTAAAGAAATCTGAAAGATTTCAACTTTGCGTTTTTAAGCGAAATATCCCAAAGCGAACACAACGGAAATCTGACTTTACATGCAGAATAATCTTCCTAAGCATACTTAAATAGTGTTTCATATATAAAAAAGATACTTTGTTACTTGAATTGCTGTATTTGTGGGAACAATAAATATGGAAACATTTTCTGGTGAGACAGTATATGGAAGGTGTTGATGTAACAGTATATCGGGATATTGTCAGATTATGCAACAAAGGTATATATTGACATACCGCACAAAAGCAACTTTTGGTCCATTTTTGTCTATATTACTTTAGACAGACTTTCCGCCGCAAACAAGGTTATTTGACTAACATCATGTGATATATTACACATCAACCGGTGAAATGACATATGTATATCCGCAGAAACGAAAGGAACACAGACCATCCCCGCTAGCCATGTCATCAAACATCTTAAGGCCTTTAACGGGATTGTTTTAATACATAAAATCACTCGAACTAGTAGAACAGTTTGGGGTAACGTTTGATCGATACATATAAGTCCCTAGCCCGATCAGTCAAACCTGTTATCTTATCAGGAGATACTTTCCCGAGGGGTCCCTCACCCGGGTACCTATTTATATAGCACCAAGATTGTGTGACGGAAATCAACAACAGGTGTGAAATGGATATACAATTGACAAGTTGTCTTTCAGTCTGTGTGAACATCGCTCCTTGTATCTCTACCACAGGTCGGTGTGTCTGTGGGATTATACAACTATACAAACACTTCACCTGACTATCTATACCTCTTCACCTTTCTCTACACCGTGCACCTGACTCTTCTTATCATAAAGTAATTCTCTCTGTTTTAGGGTCACATAGAAAGTCCAAAGTATGACAAAACAAAGTGACTTTCTTCGGAAAATCATGTTGACATAAATAGAGAATATATTGTTAAAATTTAGTCAGAAAGGAAAGCGAAATGTTACATGTGTCACTTGTACACAGTATACAAAATATGCATATTGGTAATTATCAACATAACTGGAGAACGACGATAAAACTGTCGTTTAAAACTGATATATTGCTTGTTTGTTTGTTGGTTAGTTTGTTTGGGGTGTGATGTCGTGTGAACAAAGACAGACCAATCATAAGACTCTAAAGCAAAAACTCGACAACAGCTCGGCTTCTTGCTGTTCCTAAAGCCATATGATCAAACAGCACTTTGGCAGAAGAAAGCTTCCTCACCTACCGCCCACTTCAAACATAATGAATGTATTCAGAAATATCAAGCACTTTGAACAGAGTACAATTTGCATATCCCTTGAAATTTTAAATGCCACCGGAATGTTGTCATATGTTGCTTGTTTGTTTGTTTGTTTGTTTATTTGTTTGTCTGGTTGTTTTGGGTTGAGCGCTGTGCTTCACACGACGCCGTGCCAAGTCAATGCAGAATTCACCAGTGGACACCACTAACAACAACAACAAAGACAGTAATTCGATGACATATCGGTTTCTTGTTGCGCGCTAGGCCCCTTGTGTTCTGTTGCACTGTTGCCTACGGCTTTTAACTCAAACATACTTGTAAGCGGTTTTATTTGAGGAGTACAAAAAGGGTATCTTTTCTCTATAACTACTGGTGTCTCTACTCCCAGATTGAAGAGAGTACCGTCTTTCATAACGCACGAAAATCATACATGCAAAAAGGAAGCAGATACTGCTAATTGCTCGCTATTAGATACTGATACATAATCGGGGTCACGGATAATCGCGCGAGGTTAAACGGGAGTTCATCATTGTCAAATCTTTGGGGAGATAACCCTCCTGGTGAATCATCACGAGGCGCCCTCACGAGCTTCTCCATAAAAGCTCAGAACAAATTTCAGTTGAGGCAATACCTGATTTGGTAAAAAAAAAAAAGGAATGACCTAGAACCAAGAAGAGTTTAAAATAGGCCTCAAGAACAGGCAAACTGTTTAGACGAGTGCCTTATTAATCCATAATTACAAAGATAGCAAAAAGAATCGCCATATAGAATTTGAACAGTTATGATTTTAATATTTGAAGGTTTAAATTTTCATACAATTACCGAGGGAACGTAATTCTCTCCCTTAGTTAGTTGAAACCAGATACCAAGAAGCCTTTATCATTCACGTAATAAAAACCAATTTAAGAATAGCAGACCTTATAGTATTCCTCATAATTGTCCACCAGCGACGGAAAACTAAACAGGTAGATTGCCTCTAAATACCACAAAACTGATCATTTTATCTATTCTTATGAATGGAACGGTGTCTCCTTACTAACCTTACTAAGAAGTATTTTGTAGTTGTTAAATTCGACACAATGCGTGTCATTTTTAGTGGTGTCTGTCCCTCTAATGAGCCCAACTGGGTCTTTATTAATTGACCACATAATTTCACGTGTGAAGGTAAATGCTTCTTCTAGCAAGTTCTTACTATTTGTGTGTTAGTATCAAATAGGATATTGTAGTAGCAATGAGTGCTTAAACTGTGACAGTATCCTGGTAATGGGGGTTTGTGTGTGTTGGGGGGACGGGGGTCATTGTAATTTATTTGATAATCCTGTATTCAACACAGCCCTCTCCCCATCCCCAATGAATACAAAGGAAACTTCATTTTAAACATTCTGAATAAATGTGTACATGTAGAATTGAAATATTGCGATTCGAAAGAGGTAAACAATAAACAATTATACTCGCCGTTCTATTTCTTCCCGTAATGTAAAAACAATATTTATATTCAAGTTCAAGAAAATTAACATGAATTTAGGGGGGGGGGGGGTATATTAGGGGCGTGGGTATATCTCATTCATCATTTCAACGATAAACGAGCTGCATTGTCTAACCCTGTCTTCTTTCATCCAGAATAAACAAATGCATCATGTGTTTACGTAAAAGTTTTTATGTACATCTAAACTGTCGTATATGCGTGCACAATTTGCCCCTTCAGCTATTTTTCCACAGTTGGGGGGACCTACGACAAGCTCTTGTTTCTATGTTTTTTAGTATGTGTTGTCCTTATTGATCATCCCACTTTTTAGTTGAAACAGTAACACAACAAGGACAAAATGCCTGGTCGTAAGAAACGAGCCGGTTACTCAGCGCAATCGTAGGACTGCAAGGTTTATCACTATTATTTAGTTATTTTAGCGAATAATACTTACTTATAATTTGCCTTAAATTTAATTCCAGACAATGGGTGTATGGAGTATAGATTTCATACCACGAGGTACAAGATTTGGGCCTCTGGTCGGAGAGATAATTTCCAAAGATGACCAACCACCTAGCTCACATCAACCCTATGTGTGGAAGGTATGTCGAATAATTGTCTAGCTACTCCCCTAAAGGTATCCTGACGTGGATTAAACTGTGCGTGTTCAGACTTCTTCGGAATCCACCAACCAATAATTTAAACCATCTATTATGCTTGCTGGCTTCCTGTGGATTTGTGTGGTAGACCATCAGCATAGAAATATTCATAACGAAAAATGAACACATCATATTTATCTGTCCCCAACGAGAACCTCTTAGATTCATTAGTTACATTCAAGTCGCCAACATGTCCGCCGTATGTTTTATGGCATGTGGATTAAAAAGGGGACATCAGCACAACTTTAGAAGATTGAATTCAGCTTTTAATCGAGAAGACAGATTACCCCGTGACTTAGTGGGCACATTATTCTCCTAGAGCTCTTCTATTTTGATGTTCCCGGCATGCTGGAATTCATTTTTTCCACCCTAAGTAACTTGGTAGAACATTCCGCTAGTTCAGTAGTTGGCGTTTGGAGTTCTGTAATAAAAAAAAATCTTGGAAAAACTTGTTCAATATCAGATAACTAAAATAAACGAATATTGATGGCTAAAAGAAGGCACATCTAACCTTTCCCTGATGTCTTTTTGAAGGGAATAGGTGCCACAGTGACTTGGGAGTCAGTATGTTCATTGATAATCAGTTGAAATATTAAGATGTTAAAAATATATATTATATGAAACTATAATATTGAGTGATGGAGGCAATGGAATAGAATATATAAAATTTATAATATTTGTGTTGAGAATAGTTTACAGCTTAAGGTTGAAGAAGTATTATTCTCAATTGGGATCATGTTGTGAATCAAGGTTTGTAGTAGCGATGCGTGGGATTACAAAACACAGATCTGAAACGCCAGTTCAGAAAAAAAGAGCGATTTACCTTTCTTACTGAATGCCTTTTGTAATATATTGTTTTCTGTCACAAATCGTTGTCCCAAGATGGTTATCGAAGCATGCTTAACAGTTAACTATAGTATGAGTCAATGGACTGTTGGTTGCACAACACATATTATTGTGGAGAATTTTGACGGGTGTCATACCGCCCTGAATTGCCCCATTAATCTGCGAATCTGCTACACTGATCTTGCTTGTTATATGACTGATATTTCGAATGTTCAGGTACAATACTCCAATCCAGTTAGAGAAGCCTCTACTGTCGTCTTTTATCAGAGTTGGTTATTAATTGTCAAAACTACGGAACCTTCAATATATAGTGACATCTTACAGCAACATATCAGATAACAAAATTACCTTGATTGATGCTTAAGCTTATAATCTATAGAAAGGCCGTTTTCACTCAAAAGGATCTCGATAGTTGCCGCAACCTCCATGAATGTGTATTGTTTAAATTCTATTCTGTAAGGAGGGTTCTGACCTCTAGCCTACACGAAAGTCAATTCAATGTTGTGGGCTATACAGTATATAGCCATTGCTTCTTGACGCTTCCGCTACTATGCGTGACAATTGAGAAAAGATTATCAAAGATATTTCCAGTTTAGTGCAAGATTGACCTTTCGCGCTCTTTCTCGCATTACTTGTCATCTATAAGCACTCAGCCAACGTGTTTTCTTAAATGTCACGTGATGTTTTGCCTAGAATATAATTATAATTAAACCACTTTATGGATATTTCCATGGTATGCATGAGAACAAAATTATGTTAAATCAACAAGTTCTTCTTTGAAATAAATTCACTCATAAAATGAAAACAGTCATTATGCATACATACAGTCAGTGAGTACGAAGTAAGTACCTGTCGAATTCAAGGCAGTTACACAATTTAAATACTCTGGTTGGATTTGCAAAACTCAGTTAATCAAAAACTAAATGCTATATGGGTTAAATCAGGAAAAAGCTACCTCTTCATAAATATCTTTAAGCGTAACTCTTGTGCCAGGGAACCGAGTTAGAATCTTGCTCTAAAATGAAAAGCAAAACTCTTCCAGGTGAGTCTGTGAAAACGTTAAAATTATCTTACGTTGGAGCTACCTTGTACAAAAGCGTATCATTATGTTATCCAAAAGATACACCTGCGAATAGTATTTTGTGCTCAAGTTTTTATATGTGCTTGTATTTGTTGGGATATTTTTTGTAATATTAAAGCTTTTGGTTTCTTTTGATGCCAGATTTTCCGGAATGGAGGGCCATACCATTGTGTTGATGCTGCAGACGACAGCCGCAGTAACTGGATGCGTTATGTATGTAGGCCTACAGCCAGCAGCCCCGGGGAACACAACCTGACTGCCTGCCAAATGGACTTGGAGATATATTTTTATACGACCAAATCAGTGCCTCCGAATACGGAATTATCAGTCAGTCGAGAATTCCAAGACAGAAAACGTCAGATATTTAGAGAACAACCAGCTAAAGACAAACTCAGTACGTTACCAAACAACAATTTGAATTTTGCCTTTCGTTCTCTAAACCAATTACAGTCTTCTTATAATCGAGGGTTTTGGAGATAATTCGTAGTCTTGTCACACCGCCCATAGAGTTTTTATAAAGTTTACCTTACCAGCCTAAATCCATCTTTTATCACCTTATCTTCCGTGTCGGTCGCATAGCTTCATATTAGGTAAACCAATACTCTGTTTTTGTCCCAACATACTTCGGTCTAGTTGCAGAGAATTAGAGAAAGGTATTGAAAGGAAAACACTTTCAAAAGAATTTTATTGCTGTAACGTATCTCCAGTAGACAGTGTGTAATACTCTTATTATATAGTCCTCAGTTGGGAAAGTATTTGATCCGATGTCAGTGTTGTGTGTCAATTTATCAAACAAACCCAGTAATAAATGGAGATGAACACGAAGGGGATCACATTGCCGGATCCAAAGCTCGATAGAACGGCCGTATAAAGGGCAGGATGTGTTAATATCGCTTCTCTTTACTACTCCTATTACAGCCACAAAAAAAATCTTCAACTTTCTAACGTCTTGTAAATCGTTGATGCGAGAGCGTGTCGTGTTTCACTTAATGGCTACGACACAAAAGAAGTCTTCATTTACACCAACAGGTTTCATAGAACCCCTAAACACTGGTCTTTCCCAACACTACCTTTTATTGTGTGCAATTGAAGTTAAAAGCTAGTATGTAACTTTTAAACGAAAGTGAGCAAACATCCATTGATCAAGTAGGATATGTAAGGGTGTGTTAGTAACATGGCAAATCATTTCCTACAATAACGTGACGCGAACTCTACCAGAACAAAACGTAAGAATTTTATTTTTGTGAATAACTCTAACTTATTCATTCTTTTCGTAGGAGACCAGATGCTGCCAAAGCTTTCAGATGGAGTTCGTTCTCTAAAGCTACCCAAAATGTCCAACCACGAGTGTCACAGTATAACCTTATCAGACAGTGTGTTTAAGGAGGACCAAAGTGACGGCAGCGCCGACAGTGACAACGGAAGTTACGTTTTGGATTTCAGCACCAGAAAAAGAGATGGCAGTTTAGGCAGTGACACAGATACACACAGGAGTGCGGTATTAGAGACACTTAGCCCTAATAAAGATGTGCTCTATCCTGTTCCCTTAAACCATGGAGAATCAGATGGAAAAACTCACTCTAATGATTTATGTAAAATCCCATATTCCCCCATCAGATCAGAACCTCGGAGTCTTAAGAGAAAACACACGACCTCATCGCTACACAAGCCCAAAGGTCACCAGACCTCATCACTACATAAGTCCAAAGATCACCCGACCTCACAATTATACAACTCTAAAGGTCATCCGATATCACCATTATACAAATCTAAAGGACATGGCCAGGGAATTATTGAAAACCTCCTGATGAGAAAAATGAAGGAAGCAGAAAACGCTGTTCTCCAAGCAGAAAAAGAATCGAAAGTTACCAAAGTTGACAGATCCACCATAGAAGCAAATGAATGTAGTGACTTGCCCAAAGCTTCCAGATCCCCTCCCAATGAAGTTGTGGGGAGAATAGTGCTAGATTCTGGGGCACATCCAGATCGACCTATCCCTCACCGTGCCTTCAGAGGTCTGGCGTCTGACGTGTTCCAAACAGGGATATTCCCCCACACATTCCAATCTCACCAACCTTTTTTTCTCCCTCCAGCTAAATTGGATAATACTGTAATGTCAGGATTTTACAAAGACTCTATTGTACCCAAACTCCCATCACGACCCTCAGCGGCAACAAATATGTTCTTCCCTCAGCATCCGTTTCAAGGAATTTACCCTGTTAATCCGATGTTACAGTTCCCTTTTGGAGGATTTCCTCATTTCCCGTGGCCATTTTACTCGTCCGGTCTCCCAGCTCCTCCGTCAGTATCTTCAGCCTACAAACCGACCCCATTACCCCCTCCTGTTCGCCAGTCGCATAACCCTGATCAAGCTCTGAACCTCACCAAACCCAAATCTGACCAACAACTTATAGGAAGGGGATACAGATCTCTGCCTTACCCGCTGAGAAAAAAAGACGGGAAAATGCACTATGAATGCAATGTATGTTACAAAACATTTGGTCAGTTGTCTAACCTGAAAGTGCATCTGAGGACTCACACAGGTGAGAGACCTTTTAAATGTCAGACCTGTGGGAAAGGTTTCACTCAACTGGCACACCTTCAGAAACACCACCTTGTACACACCGGGGAGAAACCCCACCAATGCCAAGTATGCAGTAAACGTTTCAGTAGCACAAGTAATTTAAAGACTCACATGAGATTGCACAGTGGCGAAAAACCGTTTCAGTGCAAGCTCTGCCCTGCCAAATTCACCCAGTTCGTTCACCTCAAACTACACAAGAGACTTCATACCAATGAAAGACCATACGAATGTCCGAAATGCAACAGAAAATATATCAGTGCTAGCGGTTTGAAAACCCACTGCAAAACTGGTAACTGTTTTCTCCACGAAGGTAGTTTTGATTACAACAGTTCAATTTTAGATGCTAGGTTAGCTTCAATGATTGCCCTTGAAGAAAGTCCGATGTCAAGTCTATTACAGATGGACCCTGAATCAATGACTAGTAATAACTCGAGTGAATCGGGAGACGAGGGGAGGGACAGCATTTTAGATAGACGACATAGGTCATTGCCGAGTTCCCCTGAAGCGGTATCCCGCCCCTCGCTTGATCCTATGACGCCACCAGTTGCAAAGACAATGCCAAGGTCATTTAGTGCTTTATCTTTTAACACCAATCGAGCTTTTTCTATATAAATTGTAATCTCTTTCGGGATAGTTAAGTGTTTGAAACTCACGTTAAGTTCTCGTTGATCTGTTTAAGAATAACTCTATTTGTGGTGCTGTGTTTTTGAGATTTTATGGGTAAAAGAAGCTACATTTGTTTTGCTTTGGCCTACTATATGATTTGGGTATGTTGTGCACAATTATTGGTTTTTGTTTTGTTTGTTTGAGTTATGTTTTAAATAATTGCCTTGAATTTAGCATAATGAGAACACCTGTTCGCTTCATATATGAACTTTCATCAGATTTTATTTATAAACATTATCATGTCATCATACTGTTATGAGTTTACATAATAAGCGGCGTCTATTCCCAGTGGTATCCTCTGGTCAGGCTTCTGCAGATAGCTTGTTTGGCGATATCAATAATATCCATCTTGTACTATGCATTTGTCTTTTGTAGATAAAACATAACATCTAATATTTATAACTCCGTCCATATTAAAACAGCAGGAGCGATAGCAATTCACTCTGTAAGTCGTATAATATCATAGTTAACTAACCGAAGAGATTGTGCTTGTATAAAAACAGTTTAATGGCCAGATTATTTATGCTATTAGTAGAAATCTACCACATAGTTATTGGCCGCTGGTTCTCTGAAGCCAGTTTTGACTATATAGCCACTAAGACCCGACCTAAAATATATTTAAATATATTGGGTAACGACATACTGCTAGAACTCACCTTGCCCTTCCCTGTCTGTTTGTTTGCTTGTGTATACTTGTTGTGATCACTTACCAAACATATTTCTTTGTTCTGCAATAAAATCATTTAAATCACCTGCTCATTCGATTCGATTAGACTTATATTTTAATATAATTAGTGGATGGATGAAGATGGATAAGTGCATCAGGCCTCGATGCGTATTGACAGCAATAAGTCATTCAGACCGAGGTAGTTTTAGCAACTTTAACCAGGGTAGCCCTTATAGCCAACTATATAGGGCTCTGTGTGGTTTTTTTTTTTTTTTTTTTTTTTTACGAATTTTAATTAAATTAGTTACTTGAGGAACTTGAAAACACCTATATTATTGTACAACGATAAAAATTCATCTTTGTCGAACCACCTTTTTAACCGCCTCGCCCAACTAAAGGCGTACCTGGTTTGAAATGAGTGATCCACCACCAGTCAGTTCTCTGGAGATTTGCTTTGTCAGCAAATTTCTGGGTTAATAAGCAGTTCCCTGTGGAAAGAGAAAGACGTTTGGTTGTATTATTTGTATTTATACCAAATTGTCTCCCTTGTCTCCCGTGTGTATACGTGAGCGTTGCTGTCCAGCGCCTTAAGCTAGCTTACGAACGACATCTCGGCCATTGTATGAGATGAGGTTTAATGTACTACCTAGGAATACAATCCTCGGCTTTTGAAAATGATGAAGTCTTAAATTAATATTTATACGGTGGCCCATTATAGCAAGTTGTTTTATCACTTCTATCTTTATTCTGCATATGTAAAATAACTTTTGCTATTATTT
>JAVFBW010150406.1:0-12285 GCA_034783835.1 Mopalia ciliata
GGATCATTACAGTCACCACTAACCTCTGACTTACCTACAAACCTGGGATCAGCACAGTCCCCACTAACCTCTGAATTACCTACAAACCTGGGATCATCACAGTCACCCCTAACCTCTGACTTACCTACAAACCAGGGATCAGCACAGTCCCCACTAAGCTCTGAATTACCTACAAACCTGGGATCATCACAGTCACCCCTAACCTCTGACTTACCTACAAACTTGGGATCATCACAGTCCCCACTAACCTCTAACTTACCTACAAACCTGGGATCATCACAGTCACCCCTAACCTCTGACTTACCTACAAACCTGGGATCATCACAGTCCACACTAACCTCTGACTTACCTACACGCCTGGGATCATTACAGTCACCACTAACCTCTGACCTACCTACAAACCTTGGATCAGCACAGTCCCCACTAACCTCTGAATTACCTACAAACCTGGGATCATTACAGTCACCACTAACCTCTGAATTACCTACAAACCTGGGATCATCACAGTCACCCCTAACCTCTGACTTACCTACAAACCTGGGATCATCACAGTCCCAACTAACCTCTGACTTAACTACACGCCTGGGATCATTACAGTCACCACTAACCTCTGACTTACCTACAAACCTGGGATCAGCACAGTCCCCACTAACCTCTGAATTGCCTACAAACCTGGGATCATTACAGTCACCCCTAACCTCTGAATTACCTACAAACCAGGGATCATCACAGTCACCCCTAACCTCAGACTTACCTACAAACCTGGGATCATCACAGTCCCCACTTACCTCTGACTTACCTACAAACCAGGGATCATCACAGTCACCACTAACCTTTGACTTACCTGCAAACCTGGGATTATCAGAGCCCCAACTTACCTCTGACTTACCTACACCCTTGGGATCAGCACAGTCACCACTAACCTCCGACTTACCTACAAAAGTGCGATCGCCTGTGTCACCACTAGCCTCTGGAGCACCTACATACCTGGGATCATCAAAGTCGCCATTAACCTCTGACTTACCTACAAACCTGGGATCATCACAGTCACCACTAGCCTCCGACTTAGCTACGAACCTGGGATCAGCACAGTCACCACTAACTTCCGACTTATTTACCAAACTGAGATCATCACAGTCACCACTAGCCTCCGACTTAGCTACAAACCTGGGATCAGCACATTTACCAATTACCTCCGTCTTCCCTACAAACCTGGGATCATTACAGTCACCACTAGCCCTCGACTTACCTACAAACTTGGGATCACCACAGTCACCACTAGCCTCCGACTTAGCTACAAACCTGGGATCAGCACGGTCACCAATAACCTCCGTCTTCCCTACAAACCTGGGATCATTGCAGTCACCACTAACTTTCGACTTACCTACAAACCTGGGACCAGCACAGTCCCCACTTACCTTCGACTTACCTACAAACTTGGGATCAGCACAGTCACCAATTACCTCCGTCTTCCCTACAAAACTGAGATCATCACAGTCACTACTAGCCTCCGACTTAGCTACAAACCTGGGATCAGCACAGTTACCAATAACCTCCGTCTTCCCTACAAACCTGGGATCATTACAGTCACCACTAACTTTCGACATACCTACAAACCTGGGACCAGCACAGTCCCCACTTACCTTCGACTTACTTACAAACTTGGGATCAGCACAGTCACCAATTACCTCCATCTTCCCTACAAAACTGAGATCATCACAGTCACCAATAACCTCCGTCTTCCCTACAAACCTGGGATCATTACAGTCACCACTAACTTTCGACTTACTTACAAACCTGGGACCAGCACAGTCCCCACTTACCTTTGACTTACCTACAAACTTGGGATCATCACAGTCACCATTAGCCTTCGACATACCTACCAACTTGGAATCATCACAGTCACCACTAGCCTTCGACTTACCTACAAACTTGGGATCAACACAGTCACCACCAAACATCGAACAAACAACTACAAGCCTGGAAGGGACCAGATCTGATATGGTTACATCAACCTCCTTTAACAATCAACTGTCCAATCCTAAAAAACATATGCGACAGCGCTTAACTATAACAAATTACCGAGAAGCAGCGTCAGATGATGAGTGGGATGTGGAACCCGACCTGTCTGGAAGTGAATACTGCCCATCCAAAAGTGATGGTGAGTATGTATCTGATTCTGCTGAATCAGAGGTATATCCAATGTTTTCTTCCCTTGATTTGGTTTCAGAAGAGAAAAGCATAGTAAATCCAATTAATGAAGTTGTGAGTTCAACTTCCCAGAATGAAGTTGTAAGCTCCACAAGTAATATTTGTGTATCCACAACAAATAATGTAGATGGAAGAAAATGGGACAAGAAAACAGATTGCCTCTATTGCCAGCAACCAAAAGCAAAATTACTAAGACATTTATATTCGCAACACAAGGAAGAACTAGAAGTGGCAGAACTAAAAGCTTTGGCTGAAGGTAAAGAAAAGCAGTTGCGTCAACTAAGATTGAGAAATCTCGGAAACCACCTTCACAATACAGAGGTTTTAAGGGAAGGGAAAGGAACAATCCAGGTTGCCCTTACTGCCTAGGTTACTACGTTGAGTCAGAGCTTTGGAGACATTGTGGTCGATGCCCCTTGGCTCCTGCAGACAAAAACAGATATACTCGAGTTGTTGCTCACGGTCGTCTTCTAATCCCACCTCCATCTGGAACCAGTCTAGGACTACAAACAGTGTTAAGCACCTTGAGATCAGATGATATTTCTCGAATAATTAAAGGTGACAATCTTATACTGAAATTTGGAGAAAAGCTATTCCTTAAAAATGGTCACAACAAAGACATGCACAGAAACATACGAAACACACTTAGGGAAGTTGCTCGGTTCTTAAAGAGAATCAGAGAACAAAAACAAATGCCTAATGCAGACTTGACGACTTTTCTTGACCCCTCTTCGTTTGAAGATGTAGTCAAAGCTGCTAGAGCCGAGAGTGGGTTTGATGATGATTCTCATCTCTTCTCAACTCCATCGCTTGCACTTAAGTTGGGGCATGCGCTTAAAAAATGTTCTAGATTAGTCCTAGGAAGAGCAATACAAGTTTCTGACAAAGCCTTGAAAAAAAGGTGTGAAGAGTTCATAAAGCTTGTTGACATGAACTGGACGGATGAATTGGCAACCCATGCCCTAAGAACATTAAATGAAAATAAGAGGAACAAAATTCGTTTAATTCCATTAGTAGACGATGTGTGCAAATTCACAAATTATCTGCGCAAAACGGGTAATGCAGCTTATGAAAACATTAGGAAAAATCAACAAGATCAACAGTCCTGGAGTGAGCTTAATGAATTAACTTTAACTCGAGTTATCCTGTTTAACAGAAAAAGACAAGGCGAAGCGTCAAAAATGAAGACAGAGGACTACCTAAAGAAGCATTTAACAGACACACAAGATGCCATTCTTAAGAAGCTATCACCTTTGGAACAGAAGATGGTTGCTCATATGCACCGAGTTGAAATAGTGGGGAAAAAAGGTCGTACAGTTCCAGTAATTTTCACATCAGAAATGAAAAAATGGCTAGACCTCCTACTGTCATCCAGAGAGCATGCTGGAGTTGACCCACAGAACAAGTATATGTTTCCAAGATGCAGTAGGGGATCATTGGACCATATCAGAGGGAGCGATTGTATAAGAGAACGAAGCAAACTTTGTGGTGCTATGAAACCAGATCTACTTAGATCAACAGGGTTAAGAAAGCAAATTGCTACTCTTTCCCAAGTCCTCAACCTCCAAGACAACGAGCTCGATATCTTGGCTAATTTTATGGGCCATGATGTGCGAGTACATCGTGAATACTACCGTTTACCTCAAGAAACACTGCAAGTGGCAAAAATTTCGAAGCTGCTTCTTGCCATGGAAAATGGTACATTACCAGCTGACAATGTTGATGGACTGGACGGCATAACTGTCGACCTGAACGAAGGTAAATTTTTATCACTTCACTCCTGAGCTGTGTGACAGTGTCAAAAGAAGACATATGCGCACAATTCTTCATATAAAATAGTATCACCTACAAATTATGTTACAGTTTGAGTTTGAGTTTGTGTTGTGTGGATTTGTTTAACATTTCATCTTGAATTTTTAATACATTACTGAATTTACATATGTGACATTGAATAAGCACCTCTCTTCTTTGTTTTTCAGAAATTGAGAAGGATATGTCCGACGATGAAGAAATGGAAAATGTTGCCTCACCTGGTAAAACACATTTATTTTTCTATAATCTCTTTGGGCGTTCTTCTGCGTATTTCAGACTGCATTGGACATGGACGTATTCCGAACAGCATATGTGTTCCTGGAAACTTTATCATTTTTTTGAAATAATGATAATATTAGGTAATTTATCTGATTAGGAACGTTAGGAGTTTATCTCACATTTGGCCAGTTGTAATGCATCGACTTTATAGACTGCTGGTTGAGCCTAATACTTCCGAATGTATCAGACGATACATATTTGTCCATTTTCTCCAGGGTCTCTCTGTAGCCGAATGGTCTAAGGCAATAAATCAGGTCTTTAATATGATTTCCGCTGTATTCTCTCTGGCTTAGCCTTTCCGATGGAGTTGAGTTTCCTCCGCTGTCACATACTATCATACTGTTATTAAACAACAGGTCTAAATTCCATTTTTACTAATTTCATAGACATAAGAGTTTATACGATTTGTGATACATTCTCGGGTTTTCCTTTTCCATGATTGTAATGTCCTGAAATGTATTGGTGTAATTTCATTTAATTTTAAGTTGTATGATTTAAATTTTTACCTGCAAGATGTTTAAGCCAGTTTTTTTTATATACAAATATACACCCCCAAATTGCCTGATTCATTGATAATTGTTAATACTCTGCTCATCAAATTTTAACCACACTGCATAGACACAAAATCATTAAAAATAGACAAGCACTGATAAACAAGCAGGCGTCCTGTAGGGTAGAGGTTCTATCCTACGGCGTTCTGCACAGTCAACCTTTATGCTTACTTTCATAATCGTGACCGCGGGTTAACTAGAAAAGATGTTTAATGAGTGTGTAATTCCTCTGCCTCCATAGTTTATCCAATTTTTTCAGGAGAGTCAGTGAATTTCTTCCTATCAATACAAAGATCTGAAGATCGTACAAAAGTTCAAATGATATTGTTCAATTCACTATACATCCTTTCCAGTATGAAAATAACTAAAAATGTTTTTACTTCTTTCAGAAGTCACTGCCGGTGAAACTAGAAAACGTCCTCTCAACAAGGAAACCGATGTAGCGGATGAAACAGGTATTTGTAATTATGCTATGCCTGAACTTTTAATATCTCCATTTAATTCCCATTGTCATACCTTTTCAGGTTATATTATCCGCCCCAAAGGTCCAGCTGTAATACAGAATAAGCACATGAAACTGTCGACCAACTTTGCAGAATGTTATCTTAGTTTCCGGTAAACACAGAACAGTATTGTTCAGATTGCAGCCAGCTTAAATGTGTCACTTTAACTGCATGCAAATGAGAATTAAAATTGTATCTCATCCAACAAAGTGTATTTTTACAAGTATATTCTATACTCGTTTTTTTTTTTTTAATCTGATAAAATTTTCGTTTTGTAGGCTTGGGCGACAATACCTGTAGAAAAAAATCTCGGCCAAGTAAGACCGCCAGAACAGGTATTTCACATTAGTTTTGGTATCAATGTTGCTTTTGCCAATTTTGGGGGTTTTGTGTATAGGCCGTCTACAGCATACCAGTAAATCACCCCCTGCTGAACGGATTAATGGCAATGTAAGTCACTAATCCTTCAAATGGGCTAATGTATTGATTAACAACCTACAACCTACGTTAAAAGATACAACCTACACTTCCAAATTAAAACTTATTTGCTTTTTAACTCCTAAGCCCACTGGGAAGAGGGGTATTGCTATCACCTAGATGGCTGGATGTCTGCCTATATGTCTGTTTAACCTATTCACTGTACTGCACAGTTTTGTAACTTACACATCATATGGGTCAGGCTGGGGGTGCCATTTACATGTTTAAACAACCCACTGCTTCGTAAATGCCCCAAGAAAGGGGGAGGAGGCTATACCTAGTACTTATCTTACATTCATCAAACTTATACATCATATATCTCGATTTGGATAGTTGTTTTTTAACAGGTGTAATCAACCCAGTGCCTATTTGAACTAAACATGGAGGGGACGGGTGTAAGTGGATTGGATGGAGAGGGTAGGGGAGGCTGAGGGGTTAATGTACCTTTTAAGGTGCTAAATCTATTTTTGTAAATATTTATCGGGATTTCTAGTCTACCTCTTAAAAAAATTCTGACAGAATTATACACAAACATTTACATATTTTTTTCGTGTGTGAAATAGAAACTATTCAAAAGATGGCGTAATTGTTTTATATGCCTCCTCATGCAAGAGAAAACTCGCTTTAATGAACAGTAAACAATACTGCTCTTTCGAGGAAAGGGGCAAATTCTCTCTTTGTACTTGAATGGCATATCTTTTCAGATGTGAATGACATCCTTTTGTTTTTTAACATTTCTGTGGGTTTTTTTTTCTTGAAAGGTCCTATTAAGAAGAAGATGTGGACTAAAGACGAAGAAAAAGCAGTATTCAAGTCATTTGAGCGTCAGATCCATACAGGGACCTTGCCAGGAAGAGGAGATATCGAAAAATGTCTTCAGCAAGAGGCTGCACTGAAACACAGAACTTGGACCAATGTTAAGGACTTTATCAGAAATAAAATAGTGTCCATCAAAAGGAAGCAAGTTAACCCAGATAAAGTATGTTGAAATACATTCCATTCTAGAAACGTTTGTCCGGTGATAAGGATTGGGCTAAAGAGTAAATGTAGATGGTAGTCATGGCGTTTATGCATTTATTGAATTTAGAAACGCTGCACTTACTTTCCATGTTTGAGTGTCAGATTGGCAGAATGGACAATGCTTTAAGCAAGATGGGTCACTAGGCTTCTTGCAGCGATCATAAACACTCACGGAACCTAAGGAGAAACCTTGTTCACTGATCGAAAGTTAAAATATTTATATTGTCTTAAAAATATTGTATTCGAAAATGGACCCAGTGAGTCCACATTTCATAGCTAGATGTTATTTTCTAAGGATGCAAAAGATTGATGTTTTTTGAAAACTTTTGTTTTAAGTTTACCATAATATCCAAATGAAAAAAGTCATAATAGTTTTAGAAACCGTCCATGTAAGAAATATGACTTTGGTTTGAATTTAAATTTTTAATTTTATTTAGTACACTTGAAGAAGTATGCGTTTTGTTCATATCCTGTCAAGCCTGTTGTAGTAATTAAAAAGTTTTTTGTTTTTCAAAAGGTTTTATTAACCTGGAAATTATTTATAATTTAATGATTGAATGATTTAAGTTAGTCCACTAGTTTGTAATAGCCTAATTACAACAGTTTGTATATGGGGTTGGGAACATTCCATGCAAAGAAAATGCTGTAAACTGAAGGAATCTTTTCATTTCGTTTAACTGTAGGCTACTGGAAGAAGTACGCTTGTATACATGTATATCATACAGTTAAGTTCCAGTTGTCGTTAAGGGTTTTAAGAAAAATTTGTTAATCATTAAATTATTTTTTTTAATTTGTTGAAGTACACGTAAAGAAGTAAGTTTTTGGGGACACCTTTGTAGTATCCTAATTAAACTTCCAGCTGAAGAAAATGATACATGTTTGAAATTAAAAGGATTTTCAATGTTTGTTGCAGCATTAATAAATGGGTCATGAAACCACAGAGCTGATGCGTTTTTTAAGTTTTCATTTTTCCGACCTCCTATATTTATTTGTCAGTGGTTTTACTCCGTCATTGATTAGGAAGATTGTTTAATGTCTCATTCCTAGTCAACTATGTGAAAAAAATCATTTGCCTGTGATTGTCCTTGAAGCTACTGTGAGTGATCATCAACGGGGTCCAAAGATGGAATCTGACTAGCTCATTATTCTGGGAGAACATGTTATTGTAATGGAATAACGCCACAAATCCTATAACCAACCAACCAACCATGTTATTGTAGCCTGCCTAAGCTTTATTGTTATGGCTCCACATGGTTTCCCGCTTAAATAAACTTGACTCAACATAACAATAATATGATCTGGGCATAACTTTTGGCAACAATCCAATCAAATGCAGCTAGTATAATTATTCTCACCCATCAATCAATGGACCTCACTTGCTCGATAGTTTAAGGCCCTCTGTCGATCTCGTAACATGCCCCTGACCAACTGACCATCGAGGTCGCGTGTTCAAATCAGATACCTATATCTAGGACATATGTGGAATACTTGTCAGTAACTTGCCAAAGGTAGATGGTTTGCCAAGGGTACTTTCCTTCGCCCATGAAACTGACACGCCGACATATAAGTGAAATATTGTTGCGGCGACGATAAACCGTATAAAATAAATAAGCAAATCGCATGACACAGATAAGATTGACTGAAATATGACTAGGTCGTGATAAATTTGCGTAACTCCAGTGTATACACAACGCAAATCCGACTGGGCCTCACTGGCTTGGTAGTCTAAGTCGCTGCGGATCATAGGTTTCTGACAAATGAGGTTAGATGGTTTTCTGCAGTAATATGTCGGGAGGTTTGTCCGGTAACTTGTGAGGTAGATGTACCTTGGTGTCCTTCAGGCTCTGTCCAATTTCTTCCACCCATTAACCTGACAGGTGTCATATAATTAAAATATTGGGTTGGTGTACATCAATCGAATTAATAAATAAATAGGAATCAGACGTTTTCATTTAGAAGACATCTCTTAGATGCCTTTTAACGACACCCACATACACATCTTATTCTCGGTTGCCTTATGTCTTCGGTTTGATGGCTTCCTTCGCACCAGATACACATTCCCATGTATGTCCTCTATTGGATGTCATCATTAAACTACTGCACAGGATAGGGCAAACTTCTTTTTGTGGTTTGATGTACAATGGAAGTAAGAGTATTGCATTTAGCAGTACTGCACACAATCTACACGTTGGTAATTCTAGTTGTGGACTGCGTTGGATTCGTTCTTCCTGCCTCAGCAAGTTTTCTGTATTACTCAAGAATAGTGATTCACAGTTCAAGTTTAGTGGCTGTCTGCTTAATCCTGTTTTGTCCATACCTTATTGGGTGTTGTTGTAGTTGCAGATGCATACGGCGACTGTGTTGTTGCACTTGCACAAGCAGGTTTGAGGTGAGTTACAAATGCTGAACAATGTGTCATATATGTAGGCCCGATAACAGTTATGTCCGACAATTATCATTGATTTATGATGGTGCATGAATTAATAACACTTGTGCGCTTGTGACCACAACAACAACAACAACATCGACAACAACTATTTACCCAGTACTGAATGGGACACAGCGTAATCTTCGTCGCATGCACCATAAACCAAAGGAAATACATTGGAACAGCTTTGATTTTAAGTGTAAATTATTTATTGATGATTATTATTAATATGTATTAAGATACATAGGTTGATATGTTTCCTCTGGCTTGACACGTTAACAGTATGAGTATAACTGAAGTACTTTCTGCAGTTATTATTGATATTTTTGAAGGAAAATATTGGGTAGGCGTACTCCAATCGAATAAATAAATAAATAGAAATGAGACGTATTCATTGATAACTAACAAAAAGTATGGTGAAGTCCTCGCTTAGATGCCGTTTAATGACACCCATACATGCCCTCGGCTGCCCTATGTCCTCGGTTTGATGTCTTCCTTCTCACCAGATACACATTCACATGTATGTTCTCTATTGGATGTTATTATCCCATATGACATACACACCTATGTGAAATGGCGTCGTTTTCTATTTACTGTTTACTTAAAACCAAGAAAACAGGTTTATTGCTTTCTTCATAAGCCTGTGTGTTTTGCCTCATTTCAATCATTAAACTACTGCAAATTACTTTCTGCAGTTATTATTGATCTTTTTGGAGGAAAGCTCCTTGCTATTCTTGTGATCCTTTTGGCATTGTTTTACGGTATACTCTAAATTCAATCAAACTGACATGACTGACATATACATAAAATATTATTTGCAACCTATAAATTGTTACACTGGTTTAACGAGTTCAGACTTTTAAAACAACCCCTCCACCAGTCCACTATTGCTCTTCGATATATCCCAGTGTAATTGTAGACAACGAAGACAAAATGTCATTTAACACCATGTACTAGATGGATAATCAAAATAACTGCCATCCGCCAACCATTAAGGATGGTAATTTCAACAACCTTGCACTAAAATGCTGCATCTTGTTTTGACACTTTCGTACAAAAATAAGCTCTTGACACATCGTCATGTGAATTTCTGGGTGGTCAAATATGACTTACTTTTATATGTAACCAGGGTTTTCGGTTATGCATGGGAACAAATTTTTTTTTAAAATTCTTCAAAATTACTTTGAGAAAACAGCAAGAGCGTTTTGGCTGCTTCTTAAAACAAAATCAGAAACGTTTGATGCAAATAACAACACATTCGCCAAATCAAATAGTTTCATAAACATCAACGAGAAAACCCCCACATTACAATAATCCTGTTATATATTTGTAATGTGTTAATAGTGACTAAATACAACTGCTGCATGTAAAATGTACATGTAGATAAATGGAAGTTTTTTTTTCGACTTTCAGAGTAGGCCTACCCGATCATTTCCAATATGAAGAGACCATAAAGGCAAAAGCGATCTATCGTTGACTATCGTAAGTAATTCTCTTTTGATCTGTGCCTAGTTACAGTTAATTTCTGACTATAGACTCTAGAATTTTTTTAATATCTGAGGCTCTCACAAGTGATGTCACAGTTTGTGAAAAAAAAACTGTTAAAATGTTAAAGTGGTTTTTGTCATGTTTCTCTCACTGGATTTGCATGTGGGATTTCTTGGCATCGGTCTACCAAGATTGTGGGGACCTCCCACATGGCCCATAAACATTTCTGATCCATACACAAACTGCGATCAGACTGGATTAATCGACATGCAGCCTACTTGCACCAGATGTTACCTTTCTGTCGATCCTACAGGGTGTTAACAAATCTATTTAAAGCGAATTCGCTAATGCCAAAGAATTAACCTCTCCTACACTGCCAATCCGCGCCCAAGTCGTCCCTAGTAGTTTTCTCCATTGTAATACTTAGGGAAATCACAATAAAAAATGTAGCTCTTGGATGTGAACCTATTAAAAGCTCCCACGTGACATACAAACCTATGTTTAATGACCTCGTTTCCTTTTCACTGTACTCTTAACTAACAACAAATATGGTGAAGTCCTCGCTTAGATGCATTTTAATGACACCCACATACACAACAGGTTCTCGGTTGCCGTGTCCTCAGTTTTGTGTCTTCCTTCTCACTAGATACACTGCGACGTCTTCATTTATATCTAACAACACGTATGGTTAAGTCCTTGCTTAGATGTTCTTTAATTACACCCACTTACACAACATGTCCTCGATCTGTTGTATTCCTCCTCACCAGATACGTATTCCCATATATGTCCTCTATTGGATGTAATTATCTCGCATGACACACACACCTATGTGAAATGACCTCGTTTCCTATTCACTGTACTCTTAACTAGCAACAAATATGGTGAAGTCATCGCTTAGATGCACTTTAATGGAACCCATATACACAACATGTCCTCGGCTGCCTTATGTCATCAGTTTGATGTCTTCCTTCTCACCAGAAAAACATTGCGAGGTCTTAATTTATATCTAACAACACATATGGCTAAGTCCTCGTTTAGATGCCCTTTAATTAAACCTACTTACATAACATGTCCTCGGTTGACCCGTATCCTCGATTTGATGTATTCCTCCTCACCAGATACATATTCCCATGTATGTCCTATATTGGATGTAATTATCTCACATGACATACACACCTATGTGAAATGACCTCGTTTCCTATTCACAGTACCCTTAACCAAGCGAACAGGTTTGTTGCTTTCTCCATAAGCCTATGTAGTTTGCCTCAGCTTAATGTGCTTCCTATCATGCTCTAAACCCATTCAAACAAATGTTCCCCATTTACTGTGTTATACGCAAGTCCTCGTTCGACGGTTAATACGCGTAATGGTGTATGTATGTATGTATGTATGTATGTATGTTATGTATGTATGTATGTATGTATGTATGTATGTTATGTTATGTATGTATGTATGTATGTATGTATGTATGTATGTATGTATGTATGTATGTATGTATGTATGTATGTATGTATGT
>JAVFBW010150417.1:0-12284 GCA_034783835.1 Mopalia ciliata
AAAATGAATTCATTATCTTTCTTCGGAGTTGTTACTATACTTTACTATGTTAAACTCCTCAGTGGTAGTCATAATACCTAGCTTGTCATACGACTCGGACGATGGTCAATACGCATCTCTCTCTTTCTAAAATGGTATTACATACCCCCCCCCCCCCTCCCCCCCACACACACACACACTAGCAAAGATGTCAAGGTATCCGATGATACATTTTAAGGAAACTGTCACAGATTCAATCTCGCAAGAAATGTGATTATATAAACATAGATTTATTTAAATGCAATTCTCATAATTCGACGAACGAATGTTTAAACTTTATGAAGTCTAACTAGTCCTACCCTATATCTTTATCGAGACTTGATTATTAAATATCCTGATCTTCTATAAAATGTGGGGTTCCACAAGGTTCAATATTAGGGCTTATACTGTTTCAAATCTACCTAGACGATATATTCAATTCTTCTGAGTTGATAAATTTCACTTTATTTGCTGACGACGCAAGTGTAGTATTCTCGTTTCCAAATGTCAGTTATGCAATCGAAATTATGAGACGTGAACTTTTAAATGTTGAAGATTGGCTGGCAACAAATTAACTTTGCTTTACACTAAAAAACGTACATGATAATCAAACCATTTGTTAAATCTCTACCGTTTAATTTACAACAGTCTCAAGTTAGTTAAACAAACCGTCAACAAATTGATTAACACACATGTTTAAGGAATTGTTTTCGGCCACAAATTGTCATGGACATATCATATTCACCACATATCCAACAACATATCACGAAAAATAGATATTATCTCTCATCTCTGAATTCGTGTTAACTTTTAAGCACTCCTTATACTGTATAACTCACGACTGTTACCTTACGTATGCCCCCCCCCCCCCCTCCCCCCCCCCCCCCAATGCGGTAAAACATATCCATCTCATCTCTCTTCCTCTAAAAAATGAGCCCTGCGCACCAGCACTTCTTTTCATAAATAGGGACATACAGCCCCCATATTCCCATATTTCAAAATCCAAAAATCCTAAGTATCCCATAAATAAATCAATACTCTTTTGATTCTTGTTCATAATAAATTAATATGTCTCCCACATACTCTTTCTCATCTCATATCCATTTATTTTAGAAAACAATCGGATGTCCACAACTATCTCTTTAAATATAATCTTAATTTATATAATCTGTATAGCAGCAGAAATTCAACGCTCTACACTGTCTGTTCGCCAGGTCCTTGTCAATTGAATATACTTCCAACAGAGCTAAAACGGATTAATTCATTTTCGATAATTAAATCTCAATCAAAAATCTCATTCATTAACGACAAAACATTACCTACTCCAGACGCTGATTTGAGTTTTCTTTTTATTTGTATAAATACAACTTTTCCTTCTACATAGGCCTAACCGCTTATAAATGAGTACATCTGATTATATCGAGTTCTATGTATATACGTTGTACTCTTGTTGCTTTTTTTTTTTACTTTGTATGTTGTAAAGTAATTTACTTAAAATACCAATATTTTCTTATATCACCGGCCTAAAATTTAAAAGTATATTATGAGTATTCTCCTAAATGGATAGAACAAGTCCCGTTTTGGGACTTTATCCCCGCCATCTCATGCTTTGTAGTCACATGATGAATAAAAATCCAATTCACCTGTAACTTTAGGGTCTGGTGATCACCCTGATGTGGATATAGTAGCAACAATTCCGTGTAGCATGCTTTGGAACTGTGTTTCTAGGGATTTATTGCTGTAGACTTCACAGAAACTATTGTCATAAGAGACCGGTTTATGAAGTCAACGCACTTGGACTCCACTATATATAAGCCAAGACTATAATCTGATCCAGTGTATGCTATATGTAATTACTTTACACATGCCGAATATTTTTATTGTCTCTTATTTCAATTGTATTTCTTAAAGTATTTTGCCGTTGAACACTACTAGACTGTATATCACCACTATTGTTGTTGTTATTTTACAACAAATATTGTAATTAAATAAAACTGCTGATCATTTTTTTCTTTCTGTTTGGTTTTTACCGTAACACCGCTTTGAAATGCAACAACCTACGGATTTTGGACAATCCCTTACAGAAAGATGCTATTGGATTTTGGACAATCCCTTACAGAAAGATGCTATTGGATTTTGGACAATCCCTTAAAGATCGATGCTATTGGATTTTGGGCAATCCCTAACAGAAATGTGCTATTGGATTTTGGGCATCCTTTAGAATCCAAATGATTACTATAAAATCCCATTGGATTTTAAACATCCTATACAAAAAAGATATTAAACCACCTTCTATGATAACGGCTTAAGTAGGCTAAGGGCAGTTTGTTTTAAGATAAGCAACGCTGTCTTTACACTGGAGGAATATTAACTTCCTAATATTATGGAAACACTTTACATCTTGGCTGTGCTATTGTCAATTATTGTTAGAATACACTGCTGTCATATAAGTGAGATAACCTGAAGTCAATCAATCAATCGATTAAAGATAGGCTATCAAAGGTCTATTGACTGGTTATTTATTGCAGTGGAATAAAAAAACTTATAGGATTCATCATTTGAGTAACATCTCAAAAAATTAACCCACAACACGCGCACACACTGAGGAACCTAGTTCTTTGTCATAATCCAAATAATCCTGCCGACATCACCACAAAAAACGCAGGAACATTTACAAAACAACAAACAAACAAACCGAGAGTATAGTCTCAAGGAGTCCTTCCCCTGAAGCAGACAGCCTTGACCTTCAACGCCTATCGCCACCAACAAACGCAGGAACATTTACAGACATTCCAGAAGACTGTCGGTTTATGGCTATCTGACCGAGAAGCTACTAGGGTTTTATCGAGGATTAGCACATTTGTAGTTAATTTTGCCATGTTGATCCCGCTAGACCAATCGGGTGTTTTTTAAACAATTGAAAACCCGCTTAAAGGAGATTTTACCCTGGGTTTTGGCCGTTTTTAAATATCATTTAAGTAACATAGTAGCTCTCAGATCAAGGAACTAATTTATATTATGTCAGTAATTAATATGAAGTGACGTACGCGGTGCAAGTGATCCACAACATGTCGTGTGCTATTGCATTGTTAAACGTATGGCTATCTCATTTCTGACAGGAATTATGCCTAGCTGCGTAGTTCCTGGATCTGAGAATTATTAATTTGTTATTGCAAAAAGAATTCCGTTTCACTGTTTCCTGAGAGATTCTGTTTTAAGGTGATGTCTGATAAAAAATTTAAAAAACAGGGACTTGCAAGTAAATGCATCATTTGGCAAGCTAAAGAACTCTAGTGTGGTAATACATTCTGTGCCACCCGATTATGAAACTGACTTTCATCACGAATTTACCGATTAAATGCTTACAAAAATAAGTGAAAAAAGAACACTATATACCTTGTATTTTTATTAGGCCAGAGTAAAAGGCTTGCATAGTGCTATCGAGAAGCGTGGAAACCAGACAGTAAAGAGGCAGGGCAGTTTTGCCTCGGGTTCAGTTAGATTCAAGTGTCGTCAATGCAGCTTACGCTTTATAGGTTCAGTTAGTCAACAACGAGAGAAAGACGCTAACCTTTACACTGATCCCCAGCCATGTATCGGTAAAGGTAGCCCAGACAAATAGCCTAAATTGAGTACTGATATGGATACGTATTATCATATAGGCATAAACTAGATCCAGGTATCGTCAGTGCAGTCTTACGCTTTATTGACAGCCTAGACACTGGTGTATCTGCCGTTCTTTTACTTAAATCTATCTTCCTGACTTCTACTTTTTCCTTGGAATAATTTTGTACAAACTTGTACAGCAATAATTCTGCCTGATAGAAAAATTCAGTGAAAAACTAGACTAGGATCATAGCTATAGCGTAGGGATAGTGTTGTTATTGAATATAACTTGCACCACGTACGTCACTTCCGGTTTGTAAAATTTTGATTACTGGCTTATTAATCAGTTTTTCAATCTTAGGACTGTTATGTCATTTATATAAATAGTATTTAAAAACGACCAAAACCCACTCTAAAATCGCTTGCCTTCTCCATTAAGAGACACATATGTTGCTGAGTGGTATGGTCTCCAGAATCACCAAGGTTGATATTTTACATATCAGTGAAAACTGTGTTTGAATTCTAAAATTATCTACTAAAAGTAACAAATGATAGGAGACGAATAGAATTAACTAGGCTAAGGACCTCTTCACATTGTTTAAGAATAGAAGCAGGAAGACACGTAGAAATAGACTAGAACGCAATGAAAGAATATGTAAATTCTGTACTTCAAACGATATTGAAGATGAGTATCATTTCTTAATAGTATGTACACCTTATAAGCACCTTAGAACCAAATATCTTACGAAATACTACTGCAGACATGCAAGTATGTTCAAGTGTCAACAACTCCTTTCTGCTACCTCTAGAGGTCAGCTTAAAAATCTGTCAATATATCAAGGCCTTAAAAAAAAGAGAAAAGTTTTTCGTGATACCTCTCCTGTTTTTATTCCAACGGTAATTATTTATATTTATCATCATGTATCTGTTTATTGATCCTTGGGCGAAAGGCAGTACAAGCCTTAGCCATAATAAAAACTTACTGCAATAAAGGCCTCAATTTGACTATTTGCTAATAACATTTTGAGTTTAATTTTTAGCTATCATAAAATTGGAACGAAGATACATTTATATCTATTTTGAACCCGATTGGTCTAGCAAGATCAACATGGCAAAATCAACTACAAATGTCCTAATCCTCGATAAAACCCTAGTAGCTTATCGGTTTATTTGATTGCTATAAACAGACAGTCTTCTGGAATATCTGTAAATGTTCCTGTGTTTGCTGGTGGCGATAGGCGCTGAAGGTCAAGGCTGTCTGCTTTAAGGGAAGGACTCCTTGATACTATACTCGCGTTTTGTTTGGTTATTGTTTTGGGGGTTTCTTTTCTTCACCAATGTTAACTTGATGAATGTCATATAATAAAACAGTCATTTTAATTTGACCAATACAGAATTGTACAGACTCCATGGCCAGTATATACGGCTGTAATACTTGACTACTAGAGGGGATGTATAACTCAGTTTATACCTCCTCGAATTACCATAGCTGCATAACATACATACGCCTTAAGATGAAATTACACAGACAATGTAACCGTTTATGTGAAGGACAACTTGTTTTATGAAGTTTATAGCTTTTTCAAAAGACCGTAGCTGCATAACATACATAAGCATAAAGATACAAGTACACAGACATTGTAACGGTTTACGTGAAGGACAACTTGTTTTATTAAGTTTTACCCCCTCCAAAGACCATATACCTGCATAACATACATAAGTAAAAAGATGAAATTACACAGACAATGTAACTGTTTATATGACGGAAAACTTGCTTGATGAAAACTCATACTTACCCATGACAATATTCACAACGAAGACTGCCGTGACACAAGCTTGAAATAAAATCCTAATTAAGATTAACTTGGAAGACATGGTGTTACAATTGTACCAATTCTGTTCAAGGCTGGCTGATCCGTTCCAGTTAAAAAGCCGTCAACCCGTCAAACAGGAAGTGAGCACAGGTATTATAGTATATACGCAGTCGTTATTCCTGATTTGGAAAGCAAGCTGAATTAAAGGCTTCCATGAAAAGGCTACATTTTATATTTCGTAGCCAATGAATACCTTCAAGAGCGTAGCATATTATGATCGTCGTCCAATGTGCGAGGATCTATATAGAATACTAATACCATTGGTACACATAAAATAATTTTTAAAATAGACTGACATTTTTTTTTTTTTATTATACAAGAAGTAGTGATGAAAACCGTATTAAACCGCATTTTGAGAAGAATGCCCAAACTACATGGGTGGATATTTAGGTCATCATTAACTGGTATGAATAACCGACATGTATTAGCATTCCCTAGTAACGGTTATACGCTTATTGCACACACTGTCATACCATGCTTGATTTTTTCTATATTATATTGAGTATTGATTATATTGATAATGATTTAATGCTTGACGTTGCTCTTGAAAACCAGTGTGTGATCTATTTAGGAAATATACAAATTAACAATGCAATACACTTGTAAAAAGTTTTGACGGACATACTTCCCATTTAAAAAAATGTACTTTTAGCTTAACTTACCTTTACCCCCATATTGATACTTACATTGCGTTCTTTAAGATGAGTTAAATTTAGCGCTTTAGCGGTAAATATGGTGTAGAGGAAGCACTATATGACAGGAAAAACATATGCCAGCTTTTAAGCATACAAACTATTACGCCAAATAGTATATATCCGAGATACTACGTACATATCTAACATTCTTATTGTATACTCCGTTCCAATCACTTCATAAACGAGTACACATGGTTTCACATCAGACCATCAAATGATGTAACGATTTGAGAGGGAACATACCACTACCACTGTATCTATATGAGAGATTAACAAGCTACCGGAAACAGTTGTACGAAACTTTCAGTTTGTTCATGCTTTCGCTAGTAAAGATAACCCATAAATGACAAGTATAATATTTGAACAGTATGCAACAAATAACGTTTTCTTCACAAAAATGCGAGTAGTTCTTAAATTTGCGCAAAAGAATATTGGCCCTGATACACAGTTTCCTTTTCGTATTTCTATATCTTTATTTTATTATATTTATTTTATATCTTGCGTGTGGAATACGGTTTTCCACTGTAATAAGGCAAGGAGATGTGTGAAGTGGACAATCCTTCGTCATAGAAGTGATATACCCATGAATACGTAAAACCCAAATCAAACAAACAAATAAACTTTGGGCTGTTGAAGTCTTAAAAAACGTAATTCGATTCGTACCTGTATGAATTGTCAATCAATCGTCATTATTGTATAGCTTCCCTGTAATATTCTTCTAAAGTATACTCAGGGAATTGCTGTATTATATTTGAATCTTCTTCATCTCTGAGTTAATCCGTTAAGATGAACGATTGACACTATTTGCTTTATTTTGGGGTAACACTTTCTAAATTTGAACATACATGTATATCATCAGTTCAGACAATTTTGCAGGTTGAAACCTGTCCGTGCATCCAAACAAAGACCAACACAGTAAGTCAACCTCTGATAGTCGTCATCTCATGAATAGAATTCTGAAATGTTACCCTAAATGGGCAAGCAATTTTTTTAATTATTCATGAAAAATATACACATACAATTTGTTGATTAAAAGTAACTGCTAGACGATTATTTAATATCAATAAAGTTTAGCAGATTTGTGTAGATAATTTTTTTAGAAATTATTAGATCATTATTTTGCATCGAGTGATATAAACACGAGTGACTTGACAAAGATATATGTAACCTGAGCGACAATTCTGATTGGTTCACAACCCGTTTTGTATGAGTGATTACATTGGTTTAGGGAAAGTCATCAGTATTTCGAAAAATCCATATGACATTAAGTGTGAATGCCTAACTTTGAATCCTTGAGTTGAGCAATGATGTCTATTTTGAATCCGAGTAGGCCAATAATGTATCATGGCAATTTCTCCAATGCTTCCGGTGCCTGTGATTTAGCTAAACATTTCTCAACATAACCTTTAACCATTGCCCTGTCACGAAAATATTGTATACAGCCACAAACCATTTGTTTTGAATATGGTTTTGACTTTTCTTTACTCAAACTTGACTCTAAGAATATCGTCAAAGAACGATTTGAGGACGAATTTCTTACATCTGTTTATTTCAGATTTATACTATATAGTCACGTTCCCACGACGATGGTTGTCTTTCTTCCTTTTAAGTAAACGTCAACATCTACTCTGTATAATCATTTTTAAAATGGTTGTTAACTGGCTTGATAGATAGATTGATTGATTGATGGGTGTTTAACGCCGTTATGTCACTCACATGACGGCGTGCCAGCCTAATGGGTGCAGGAAAGCACACACGACACCACTGACAACAGGCGAAAACATATGGGAGAAACACAGGACACTCACATGACAATACAAAGACTTCACAAACATATCGACTTCCTGCCCATCTTTGGCTGTGAAAGTACAAGGGTAACAGGAAGCTTCCACCAACTTTGCACGTTGTCAACTGGAAATGGAAATTTTCACTAATCGTAGTACTTTCATTGAAATTGCAATTAAAGTAATTTTTGCAATTTTTTATCATTGTTCCAAAAGCTTTGTGTTAGATGTTCTCTTTCGATATGTTTTATATTATATATAGAAAACCTATTAAAAAAACATATTGCGTTTCAAAGAAACGTGTACAATGTCTTACTTGCTTATATGTTATTTATACCTAAAGTAGATTCAGGTCATATAAAAATTGTTGCGCACATTTACGAAAGAAGTCTTTTTTTTCCAGTTATTCGGTAAACAAAATCTATATATCTGACGCAAAGAAACCTCCCATAGTTAGATAGATTCGCAACCGTCCTACTTGTAAGCTGATGTCAGGATAGCGCACCTCATTCTACAGTCGGTTTGACCCCGATCAATCTGTCAATGTAACACAGAGATAGAGAATATTTTAAGATTTAGTACAAGTTTAAGTCACGATCATATATTGTTTGCAGCATCGATGTCATGCTCCACTTCACTCTGAAGAAGACCTACAATGTGGGCTGGAAAGGTGAATGACATCCAGGCCCTTGTCGACCCAGCGTTTTAAACAGGTACATTGTTATATCTGCGCACTAAGGCTATACTTCTCGGATAGTATAGTGATATTGCAAAGGTGTCAGATGAAATAAATATCTTTTTATATACAAATCCAAGAGTGAAATGGATTTGATATAAAAATATGTTGATGTTAATAAACACAACTGCATTGTTAATACTTCTGGCTTAAATTTCTAACTGAATTGAAGGAATAAATTATCCGACTTTAATCCAGCTCAATAATAGTTATATACATTGGTGTTCAACGTTTAATTAGTCAAAATAGCATATCCGCTTTTGGTCGAATTAGGTGCACGATTGTTTTTTCTCGCACTTTTCCGCGCTTCTGGTCATGTACAGGCAGTCTGCCAAGGTGTTCTCTGTTTTGCCTAAAATAAATGATAATAAATCCGATAGCGCACTGTAATGTTTGGTCAATAATCAATTGCACTTAATAGTTTTATAATCTGTACAGGTGTCTACAAAAAGTACTATTTTATATTATATCATCTTGAGTCAAACATGTTAAGCCAGCCTTCTCCGGGAACATAGCTTAGTCTATTTTCTTTAGGTCACGTGGGTAGAGAATGTCAGAGAATATGCTTCTACTTTTATCCACTTAGAAGAACAAATATCTGATTATACAATTTCTGGATAAAAAATGTTCAAAACTTATATAGAAAAAATATCTGGTTTAACAGGTTTAAATGTCTTTTGTGGCCCAAGTCCTTTCGTGGAAGTTTCCAATGCTAAGTGTGGCCTGGACTTCCTTTTTCATATTTTGTCGTGCAGAATAAATATTCCGCTGAGCCCCTTCTGTGTGCTCAACCATGCAAGGCAAACTGTCATATACAGACAGCCTTTATCGTGCATATAACGAAATATAATGTAAATTGGATCATATCCAAGTTTTATAGACAGTGTTTTTCCAACTGGCATAGAAATGCATGGAATGGACGTACATTTCATTTGTGCATCTATCCTATACAAATAGATGGGAAAATTTGTGTGATAATATTGATTGATTGATTGGTTGGTTGGTGTTTTACACCACATTCAGCGGTATTTCAGCTACACTGTGGCGAGAACATGTTGTCAAAACAGTTTTATCCAACGCTCTTTACCCAAACACAAATTTCCATATGGCTGTAGCAGTAAACATCAAAAATAGAAACAAATCGACTGAAATGTAATATTAACAATTTAATAATGTTAACGCTTTTTGTTTATTTTTTTATATTATTTTATTGTGTTTTTTTTTTTTGTATTTACAAGTCATGGCAGATATAGCTATTTACAATTATTAATAATATCAATGTCGAGTTTTTCGTTTTGGCGAGCCACCAGCACTATGTGTTTTTAACCGAGGGTTTTTGCCCTTGTGCCGACCTCGAGAAGGCGGGAGTTAGTTTGTTTGTTTGATTGGTGTTTAACGTCGTACTCAAGCGTATTTCACTTATATGACGACGGACACAAATACAGAAAGAGTTTCAATTGTCTATTGTTAGTCGTCAACGTGGGATTTACTGGTCCTCGCTTGAAGTTATGTTGAAAGATATGAAAACACTTGTTCGTGTGGTTGGGGTTTAACGTGGTACCTCGGGCCTCTATGAAAGGCCGTCGGAGGACGAATGGGGTAGGCCAGTGGTTAAAAGGGGGGATAAAAAAGGCAAAAAATCTGCATCCAATATACTAAAAAAAGTATGCAAGCCGAAGATTGATTTATTTATAAATTGGTGTTTAACGCCACATTCAGCGGTATTTCAGCTACGATGTGGCGAGAACATAGTGCAAAGATTATACCCAAGGTTGTATATCTGAAGACAAATTCAAATCAGACTGCACACTTGGCAGTTAACATCAAAAAGAGAAACATTTTTTTGGTGTGTTTTTTGAGTGGATTCTATTTTTTTTATTTTTATAATACAATATTTCAATATAAATGTTTAATTTCGAATTTAAAAGAAAATTTCAAACTCACACGCTATTAACAATAATTAATTAAAAAAACCAATGTAGAGTTTTTCGTTTCGGCGAGCCAGCAGCACTATGTGTTCTGTTGGCTTTTAACCGAGGGTGTTTGCCATTGTGCCACGGCGGTGGTGGGTTTTAGATGGAAGAGGCCTGATGTCTATCTCCATCCCCTCCAAGGCATCAAAGCGGTTTGCAAGAGCAACCGGCTCTGGCTCAAGGGATTTACTTGTTGATGGTTTTGGAGAGAGGGGGTTTAACCCTCTCGATGTTAATAACATTAATTGGCTGTTCAAACTGAAACGATTGAACAGCATTCATTCTTTGTGGCAAAACAATGGAGATCATTCCCGTTTAGAGTAACTGGTTCACTTTGCTGATCATTCAGTCGCCTTTGAGAGCCAAAGTTAAGACATGGATGTATTAACCTTTGCACATTTGAAACCGTTAAGGTGGGTTAACCAAATACACTTGGATGTTGTGCTGAATGGCTCAATCGCTGGAGTCCCGGTGATTATAGGTGCATGTGACTATGGCAATCCAGCATATGAAACTAAGTCATAATACACATAAGCTGCGTTATATCGCATGGTCTCTATAGAGATATACCATGTGTTCCGCGCATGGTGATTTTGTCACTTAATAGAAGCAGTTTTCGACTTACAATCGCAGCAAAAAGGTTAGAGCCAAGAAAAAAATATACCCGGACCGTTTTCATCATTTTCATCATTCGTATGCCAAATGTTTGTTAACAAGTTCACTTGATTCTGTGTGATGAAATGCAAAACTTGCTTCCCCCTGTATGTACCTATACTTTACATGCATGCCGTGCAGTAAGTGCAGAATTGCCATACATGTATAGCACGAAAACATGGCTGCTCGGTTTGACTGTTTGTTCAATTGTGGTTTAAAGCCGTACTCGAAGGTATTTCAATAATATGATGCCGGATTGTCCACATAAACCTTTTCCATTTCTTATTTACGGAAGGAGACTTAGAGCCACCTTGTTCAATGCGCTAATAATTCTGATGATCGACAGACGGACTAGTTATCGTATAAAAGTAAATCGAAGAAGGGTAAGAAATCACCAACTCTAAAAGCCTGCTCGGAGTCCATTTATCGATTTTTCTTCTTCCAATTTATACAGGTTTTTAGATAGGCTATCGGTAATGATTTTGTCGTCAGTGGCAAGTGAAGACTTCTGGGAAACTGTTTTGGTGTATAAGGTTTGTAATAACCATAAGTACAAATGTGTGCATTTATTGGATTAAATCTGAATCAGTTGGTAGAATGTTATGGCTTGATACTCAGCTTTGACAGACAACGATGTTGATCATTTGTGACAAGTTTAGGGGTTTTCTATATGAAACAATAACTACACCTGCGTTTAGCTGTAACAACTTAACTATTTTACTTATGTGTCTCTGAAGAAAGTAATCATGTTTGAAGTTTAGTAATTGATTATATTATTTACGTTTCGTCACACTGCTAACATAATTGCTTAACTCACTTTTTCCCGAAATTGATATTCTTGCCTAAATCAATTGCTGAACGTATTGAGCACCTGCTGTATAATGGCCTAACTCATTGATAAAACAGTGTGTGAGAAATGCCAGAGAATGTATAATTACTCAGAT
>JAVFBW010150428.1:0-12284 GCA_034783835.1 Mopalia ciliata
AACACCAAACTGTAATTGGGCAGTTTTTTTTTATGTCCAGTAGCAAACACAAACGCTGGTAAATGCTTTTGTTATAAACCAGTTCGCACCATGATTTCATTGGAACAAATTCGATTTGTTTACCTATTGTACATTGGAACAGGGACCGGCTGCTAAAATTTGTATTTAATTAAATCTGTTCATGTTTCCACATCGATCTAAAATCTGTACCACATAAAGAATGGTTTGTGCTTTGTAAAAACATATTAAAAATATATAATATTTTAAAGAATATGAAGGGAAGTTTGAAGTCCATGCATCCGTTGAAGGATTCAGATTGTCATTATAATTGAGGTGACTGGTTATATCGTTTATCGTTCTGAAGAAAAGTGGTATCCTCTTATTTGCAGAATTTGGATTGGTGTACTGAAAGACTGGGCCATTGATCGTATTTTTTAATCGACCAATCAAAATTCTGCATGTTCGGGGAATCCATTTAAGATGGAGCTAATTAGACCTTGAAAATAAGCACTTACGAAGTTTTCACGTATTCCCCCTTACAACGGCATGGATATAAATAACTACATAACCAGAAATACTTTGCTAGTAAATTTTCAGAGATTTTAAAGCTCAAAATCATTTTTCGTATAGATTAACCCTCGTAGTGAAAAGTTCCCAGAATAGACCGCTTGATCAATACAGTACATGTCACACTGATCTAGAAAATGTCAGCACTTTCTTCGCATAGACGATTAAATAAGCGGGTCTAATGGAAGTCAAATATGTCTATTGGGGATTCAAGGGGATTTTCATAGTCTACAAAACAACCGGGCTAGACGCAGAAATAAATATATAGTAAAATGTAACTATCGATAAAGACTAGTATTGAAGTCTCGTTCTGATCTTTGTGACTTCCGGTTACCTCGTTCAATCTCTGCCGCTATCTTTTGAATTCTTTCAGAGTCGTAGGCCTATCCTGTATTGGTGGTGGGTACAGCTCTAGGATTTGGAGGTAAAAATGTAAATTTTTTAACATTCCGTGTTTGCTAGAACTAAAAAGCAATGTAGAATGTAACCGGAAGTGGAGTTAAATAAATGTATGGGAAATACCTCCCATCACATGACGGCACTATTGAAATTATAGAAAAGGCTACCGATGACAATTTTTTCCAGTCCATCTGTCGTTGTTTACCAGGCACACAGTTTGTTGAATGTTTTATAGTTTGTACTAAACATCTATTAATACCGCTATTTTCAATTACTTCTTAGATAAGATATGATATTTAAGAACTGAATTTTAATCTACCTTAACCCTTTTTTGAGCCCATTTCAACAAGTAATGTTATATCATTTCAAACTTGGCCACATATATGACGGGGTCGAAAGAAAGGGTTAATATTTATATATCTAGTTGTCCATCTAAATGATCATACAATGAGAAACACAAATATGTCAACTGTCAGGAAATTGTTATACAGGCTCCCAAATCGTCACACTGCTAACATAATTGCCTATCTCATTTTTACAGGTTTTCTGAACATTGCTTTTTTGAAATGCAGACGTCTTCTAAATAGGTTTTCATATTGATAATGTTGCCAGAACAGGAAACTGGATATTAAACTGTTTCATTTCAGCTCAGGTAAAAATTTGTTCTTTTATTGTTAGCAAATGACAGGTTTTTGTCTGCTAAACGGGATTCCTGGGAATAATGGCAATAAATTGAATTTTAAAGGCGCCAATATTATGCAAAAAATGATTAAAACTCTGATTTTCCATGTGAAAAAATGGATTATTTCCTAAAATGTCACAGACCATTATAAATAATAAGAACACTCGTTAAAATATGTTGAACTGTCGTTCTATTTGTCAAATATTGGTATCCAAAAATATATGAGAAGTAATTGTGTAACACATAATGAACATTTAACTGCATTTGTCGCCTTTTTGCTTTAATGGCTTGTCACGTAAAGTTAATAATGGAGATAAAATACAGCTCCCCCGAATTTAATTGGCAACCATTATTATTCCCCAAGAATGTTCCATGTTACTTTCTTTTCGTTTCTCGGAACAACAAAATGATTGCATCAGATGTGATGCTTAACGCCTTAATTAACCTATTGAAGAAGACTAAATTATGAAAACAACTTTTACTGTAAAAGTTCCATGGATTCAATGTGACTGGCACCTGTTGTCAGTTTTACAACATTTTGTCTGCCAAACGCCATTGCTAAGGACAATGCCATTCGATGAATCGAATTTGAAGGGCGCCAACATAATGCTGTGAAAAGCATAACATTTGTTATCTAAAATGTTAAAAGTAATCGAGTTTAACATAATGGAGATTGCATCGTTTCTTGTCGTCTTGTTGGCCTCTATGGATTGTAACGTAAAGTCATCAAAGGAGATATGATACAACTCCACGGATACAAATCCCCATTATGATTCACACATGTGGTTTAATCTAGTATGATGGGCTTTTTATTGAAAGCTGTTGTGTGTGTAAATTTTTGTTTTGAATTAATACTGTATATAAACACATTGAAGCCAGTGAATTTAAAGATTTAAACATGTTCGATGTAACTTTCTTTTCGTATCTTTGAATCAGATATTAAATGCATCAGGTGTGACATTTGATGCAATAATTGACATTTTCAAGAAGACCAAACTACGAAAAAATCACATAGAGGAACAGCACCCTGCCTTCAGTTTAACAGACTGATTCATATAATTGTTGTCTCTATGCTTAATTTATTTGTGTAAATCACAGTTCGACTGAAATTGTGTTTGATTATTGTCAAAGCTAAATCCCAGATGGTGTGTGTTTTGAATGATTGATTTAACTGGACTGCTAGACCTACACTAATTAGAATTGATAACTTGTTTGTGTATTGTAAAATAATCATAATTTATATTAACAGAAATAACAATTATCTTAAATTCCATAAAACGCCGTGTAACTACTGATTGTTTGTTTTCGTGTATTTGTCTCTCGTCGTTTGTAATCGATTGTATTTCGAGTGAGAAAATAAATGCAATACAAAAATGGAGTTCACTAGTATACTACACTACAAAGGCCCTCTAATAGACGCTACGAGAACGTTTGGTTTGGCATTTGAATTAAAGTGTATAATTAAGCTGTTGGAACGATTGTTGTCCTGAATATATTTAAAAAACAAAAACTTCCAGGGATGTTACTACAGGTTCTCACCAGACAACCAAGGTCAATTGTGCCGAGACTTTGCGTTGGAATCGTTGGATTGGATTAACTGTAGTTGCCAACTTTGAGTCGGTACTTTACTTTTTGCCAAATTCATTCAGAAAAGTAATTCGCCAGTAAACGATGGTAAAAAATGTTGTTGTAAAACAATTTGCACCATGATTTCATTGAAAAAGAATCCAATTTGTTTACCTTTTATACATGAGAACAGGTACTGGCTTCTAAAAATGGTATTTAATTACATCGGTCATGTTTCCACATCGATCTCAAATCTGTACCACATAAAAAATGGAATGGGCTTTGTATAAACACATTAAAAATATATAATATTTTAAAGAATGTGAAGTAAAGTTTGAAGTCTAGGCCTCCGTTGAAGGATTCAGATGGTCATTATAATATAGGTGACTGGTTATATATTATATAAGAAAGTGTACAAAATAATAAAACATACAGTGTTGTAAAATATCTACCCCAACGCCGCCCCCCTGTAAATAATTATTCAGACTTAACTTAGGTGCAATTCCACAGACGATTTATGGAGAAAAGTTAAATAGTATCCTCTTATTTGCGGAATCGGAATAGGTGGATTTTTATTGACTAATCAAAATTCCGGATATACGGAGATTCCCTTAAACAGGGAGCAAATCAGACCGTGAGAAGTCACCTTTACGAAGTTTCCACGTGTTCTTACTTACAACGTAAAAATACATTTAGCAATAACCATGAATACTTTGCTAGTATTTTGTCAGAAATTTTAAAGCTTAAAATCATTTGTCGCATAGATTAATCCTCTTAGTGAGAGGTTCCCAGAATAGATCGCTTGATCAATACGGTACATGTCACGCTGATCTAGAAAATGTCCGCACTTTCTTCACATAGACGATTAAATCAGCGGTCTAATGGAAGTCAAATAAGTCTTTTGGGGATTTAAGGCAGAGATCATAGTCAACAAAACAACCGGACTAGACGCAGAAATGAATATATAGTAAACTGTAACTATGGATAAAGACTAGTATTGATGTCTCGTTCTCATCTTTGTGACTTCCCGTTACTTTGTACAATCTCTGCCGCTATGTTTTGAATTATTTCAGAGTCGTATCCTGTATTGGTGGTGGTGCAGCCCTAGGATTTGGAGGTAAAATTGCCCTCTTTTAACATTCCGTGTTTGTTACAAATAAAAAGCAATGTAGAATGAACCCGAAGTGGAGTTTAATACGTGTATGGGAGAAACATCACATCACAAGACGTGATTTACAGGCACTATTGAAATTATAAAAAAGACTACCGATGACAATTTTTTCCAGTCCATCTGTCATTGTTTACCAGGCACACAGTTTGTTGAATGTTTTATAGTTTGTACTATAAATCTATTAATACCGCTATTTTCAATTACTTATTTCTTCTTAGATAAGATATGATATTTAAGAACTGATTTATTTTTAATCTACCTGAACCCTTTCTTGAACCCATTTCAACAAGTAATGTAATACCATTTCAAAATTGGCCACATATATGACGGGGCGCAAGGAAGGGTTAATATTTATATACCTAGTCACCCATCTAAACGATCACACAAAGTGAAACACAAATATGTCAACTGTCAGGAAATTGTTATACAGTCTCCCATATGGAAACTGGAGAGTCAACGTTTATCAATATAAAAGCTTGTTTGTCAACTTACTAGCTATGTTGTCTTTACCTTCCATGCTTCATTGCAGTGTGTATAACAAGTATCTTTATCTAACTTAACGAACTTTAATCAACGAACGGATCAATTAATCAATAAATGAAATATTACTATTTGTTTAACAGTTTAAACTGTTATATTGACTCACAAAAACCGTAAGCTCCGTAATAGCAAAACCAACATAGTTTATATTTAAAGTCTTTAACATCCCGGCTTTGTGTTGCTATATAACTATCGACCGAAATCCAGGACGTCTCACGGATGCCGTTCGCCTTTCTAATACATTCATTGTCTACTAAAAGAAAAAACGAAACCATGACGGTATCAAAAGATATGTTATAATTGCTAATAACATAACATAATTTAATAATGCCCAGTCTATTAACAGATGACATTTCCTGCCTTAATGAAATTAAAATATTTATATCATGCGCTGTTCAAAAGATAAAAGACCAGTGATGTATGGATAAAAAGACATTGAGAGTCATCAGGCGAAATTAAATGTCATATCCATTACCTAATTTAATAACTTGATGTTTGCTATATTTATTCTATCAAGCTTCAATATTAAGATTTAATCAACTAATTATGTTTGAAGAAGACAAACAATGGGAAGAAAACCCCACTCTGGTATCAATACTTTTATTGCATTGCTAAATGTTATCGGCGAACAAAGATTCTCTAAAATTAATCAGTCCAAGCTATCACTCTCTTGATGTATCTTTGTCTACTACTTTGTTTATTTATCTATGCAGAGCATAGACATGAACACACCTCTGTCCATGTTTCACTAAATGCATCTTGACATATCGCATTTTGTTTTCGGTGCATGTATAAGCTGATTGCACCGAATAACAGACCAGTGCGTATTAATTCTTAAAACAGACTTGAAATACTCAACCTTTGACATGTGTGGTCTTGAGAATTATTCGTTTGTTTTCAACCAGGTGATTTTGTAGTTTAATATGTTTGCAGTTTAATATGTTTGATATATGAGAAAAACATCTGGACTAGAGTTCACCATTAGCCCGGCAGGATTATACCACTTCGTGTTTGCCGAACGAAGATACGGAATTAATTAGGGATGGTTCCTCACATGGTATTACTGATACTTATGCCACATCAATACACTTGGTATTATGTCCTTTGATTCACTAAGCAGTGTCACTGATGACGAAATACAAAGGTTAAGCGTTACCCCTTGAACGTACTCACATTCGGACACCAATTCCAATGATAAAGCTTTTGGCAATTCATATTTGCTACTTCGATGAACGTTCAGAAATAAACTATGTTTGTCATGTTATTAGTTCAACTGTACACTTTATAGTGTGAAGTTTGATATACGAGATAAATCTCGTAAGATTATGTCCTGCTGGTATACGGTTTCACAGTTACATAAATGCGATTTGTGTAAAACTATAGGAATATTTGCACACTTGAAGTTTAAAGACGAAAGAGAACTTTAGCTGTTCTGTTTATTGATTTGCGTATACAAGTAAGAACAAAGATTTATTAACATGCGTCCTGCATAAATGCTGAAATTACATTCAACAAACCAATAACTAAATGAGCCTACCAATAAATTAATTCTTGTTGGATATCTCCGAGGAAATTAAGACTAAGAAATCACACGCATTTTGGGGCCCCGGGGCCGTGGCTTAGTGATAAGGATGTGCGCCTACTAATCCCACTTCGATGTACCGTTCACAAAATCGAGTCCGTTTGTCCACTCTCAGGTATATGAGTGAGTCATACGATGTAGCTCTGGCAATCTTGGGGTGTTTTTTTTTTTCGAAGTTTCGTCTCGATTTTCCAGCGTAATAAGGACAGAAACCATGTAGAATTCGTCGTGAAATACTCTTCAGCATGACATTTAACACCAGTCAAAGAATCAAACAAAACAGACACATATTTTAGTTCCATGGCTAGTACAATAAGGCGTTAATGTTATGGTGATTATAAGGGAGAGCAATCCAGTGGGCTAAGAAACAGTTCCATGGCGCCACACGCTAAACCAAAAAAATAAAAATAAAAAAAATAAAAAAAATAAAATAAAAAAAATAAAAAACATAAAAAAAAATAAAATAAAAAAAATGAAAAAAATAAAAAAAATAAAAAAAAATAAAAAAAATAAAATAAAAAAAATAAAATAAATAAATAAATAAAAAGAAGAAAGGAAGAAAGAATTAAAAAACAAAGATACAGGACAGATTGGCTATCCATAAGGTCCCCAAGAGCGAGTGCATTAAAAACATCCTTCACAGCAACCTGCTAAAATATCACAGATACATTTTAATAGATCAGAACATCTCTGTTAAATAATTTACACAGATATTATGAGAGATTGACCCCGTTAGAGACATAAATTATCTGTCATGGTAGGTTTACTCCCAGGCTGAATGAACAAATCTGTTCAATAATGCACAGATTTTAAGGCATCGGAAACCAGGCGAAGCAGTATATATACACAGTTTGAATTCATTCAGGGACTATTGATTCATTTGTTGTGATAATAAAGATAGATTTCTTTAAATAATGTGTTATGCTATGGTGCCCTCAGAGCTAAGGGACATATCGGAGGTGATCTGTGATGTCACCTTTATTTTGCGCAACTTAATAGTAGTTTTAGGTCTGGCCTGACAGGTCGTCGTCAGCGAAAAAGATATTGTAGTGCAACGTGAAACAACAATCAAACATACATGTACTGATACCTCAAGTAGTACATCTATTTGACTACTTCTTGCTTACACTACAAGTGAATCGGCAGTAATAGGCATATACTACTATTTGCTGGCATGAACAATCGTCAATAATTTACGAAGAAGCAACTGACGAAAGGTGGTATTACAGGCTTACATAAAATGATCTAAAACAAAAAAAGATATCACACAAAAATTGGAATACATCAACAAATATATTTTATCGTTTGTTTTGAGGTCAATGGATTTTGCAATCGATCAGACGCTATTACTATAAGCTGAGATGTTTTATGACCTGTCTCAAACTCGTTCACGGAGACGAGTTTATAATCCTTCTTTCCCAAACGTCAATGCTCATATAGGAAACTATTGTTCACCGACGGTATTTGATATCTAATACTACGCTTGTTACACACAATTATTGGCAGTAAAACTTTACAACATCAAATTCAATTGGTGTTTAAATGCTAAGTGTTACCAAAATAACATTTGTTGTTTAACATCCTGTCCCTTGCTAAACCAAAAAGTTATAATTTATCTTAAGGTTGTAAACATACATGATATGGATTTGAACGACCGATAGGAAGCTAGTCCAATTAATTTTAAAAGGGTAATACATTGGGTTTATGTACAATATTGCCTGGGATACAAACGGAATGGTTCAATCGATACAGACGTCTCTATAATGTGAATAACGTCTTTAGAAGTGATGTGGCAGTTTAGCAAATGAAAACCCCCGACGAAGAGCCGCTGATAGAGTGTCATTGACCTTTGTTTACCGGACGAGTACATATGACTGTAGAATAATAACACTACAAAGGGGATATCTTAACTAAAGTGAACACCGAAATATATATATCTTTTTATAGTAGAGAAAGAAAATTTGTCTGCCTCGCATCGGCATTCGTACTCTGGTTTTCTGGCAAGCAAGTTCAGAGCGCTAACCGGTTGAGCGACAGATGCTTATGGAATAACTGGCTGTACCATAAAACAAATTACCAAATGGTGGAATAAGCTTGTAAGATGAAATATACTTACAACTTCATAACGTTAAATGCAGTTTTATTTTAGAAGAGAATATACATATAAAAATAATTATTAAATGGTTTTAAAAATTACAGTTCATGTTTTTGTTTTCGCTCAATTGAGTAAATTTAAGGTTTAGTTGTTGAATATTCCCGGCATGTCGTCTAAGAAAAAATCCGTCTCGATTGTTTTTGTAAAGATTCCAATGCAAATTTCCAGACAAACGATCATTTGGGGCGCCAACATTTAATATACAATTATATGGTTGAGCCAATTTAATATTTAGCTGAGGACAGACAGATTCATTTTATTGAACGTTTGGACACTTTATTGGATCATTTTCAGTAGTGTGCTGATGATAAATAAAATACCGAAACGTTGAGTAAAATGAAGCTCCTGCGTTCAGAATTACACCACCTTAGCATTTCACAGATATCATCAGCAGAACCACCGGTTTTTAACAACAAAATATGTTAACACTGAACAAACAAGCTTTAATATAATACAATAAAGTATTAAAACCGTTGAGTGATGGTAGAGTCGATTGCTACTTCACACCAATCTAACGGTTAATTTGCACAAGTGATGACGAGCATCGAGTACATCACACCAACTTCAGGTACATTTATACTCGTCCATGAATTCCTGTTATTAACAAAAACTAATTAATTAATACAGAATCATATAAAGAAGAAAGTGGGTTGTAAGTTAAACTATACTCTATCAAGACAAATCCGTGCCATCTTGTTTTGCACTTTTTTATTTGCCGATCTGTGGCAAACGTTGTCCCAAATATTGGCGGGATTTAATGCACGATGGCCTGGTATGGCGTACGAGAGTGGTCTCAGTCTGGTACTGTAGAAACACTGGTGAGAATAAGATTGCGACATTAGGTGACAAACAACATAGATACAAAAAGTACCAGAATATGATAGCCACGAATTATGACAAGTCAATGATCCGTTCTGATTCCACTCCTACTGTTTCCCCCCCACATTCTTGATATACATATTCGCCCTCCACAGTATCTACAATCAATTTATTATGCTCCTAGTTGGACTTGTGCTTGCACTAATGTCAATGATAATATAGATTGATGATACTAAATGGCGAGAGGGGTTAATTTATAACTATATTGTACGGTTGTGGCAAAGCTGAGAGTTTGGCTAATAAATGGGTGGTCTATATAGCCAAAGAGGGTGAGTAATTTTTACAATGATTATTTTTCATTCAGACACTGCATTAATTGGAGCGGCGCTATGATTGTTGTGTTTTATGGCTTATGATCAAATTCTTTTTTCTGTTGTCTCTAAAGTTTAACTTGAACAGTGTTTTCGCTCTCAGTTTCATCTTTGAATGAGAAAAGCGCCAAGTATGTTATGTTTCGCAAAATATTGGCTAAAAAAAAAAGGGAAAAAGAAGAAAGGAATAAAAACAAAGATACGGGACAGATTGGCTATCCATAAGGCGCAAGTATTTGACTACTTCTTGCTTATACTACAAGTGAATCGGCAGTAATAGGCATACAATACTATTTTTTTGCATGCGCAATCAACACTTATTTACGAAGAAGAAACGGACGAGAGTTGGTATGACAGGTTTCCATAAAATGATCCAATACAAAAAAGATATCAAACAAAATTTGGAATACATCAATACATATATAATATAGTTAGTTTTAAGGTCAATGGATTTTGCAATCGATCAGACACTAATACTATAAAATGAGTTTTTTTATGACCTGTCTCAAACTCGCTCATGGAGACGAGTTTATAATCCTTCTTTGCCAAACGTCAATGCTCATATAGGAAAGTATTGTTCACCGACGGTATTTGATATCTAATACTTCGCTTGTTACACACAATTATTGGCAGTAAAACTTTACAACATTAAATTCAATTGGTGTTAAAATGCCAAGTGTACCAAAATAACTTTGTTGACTATCATCTAGTAATTTGCTAAACTCAAAAGTGAGAATTGGTCTTCAGGTGCCAAAAGCGTATAATATGGATTTTAAAGAACGATAGTGAACTATTTTAATAGTGCCCGACAAACATAACAAGCATAACGGAATAGATCAGTGTACTTACACATCTCTATAATTTGAATAACGCCTTCAGAAGTGATGTGGCAGTTTAGAAAATGAAAACCCCTGATTAAGTACAGCGGATATAGTATCATATACCTATGTTTACTGGCCGAATATTTTTAATATTGTAGATAGTAGAGATATCACATTTAAAGTGAACACCGATATATAAATATTAAGCAAATTCGAACTCCGGTTTCTGGCTAGCATGTCCAGGTTGGGCGACATATGCTCATTGAAGAACTGGCTGTCTCTTGAACAAATTACCAAATAGCTGAATAAGTTTGTATTAAGATGAAATTTTTACAACTTTAAAACGTCAAATGCAGATTTTATTTAAAAAGAGAAAGTATATATAAAAACGATAATTAACTAGTTTCAAAAATTACATTTCTTGTTTTTGTTTTGTAATATTCAGGGAACCTTGAGACATTATTAATTGAGTTTAAGGTCTGACACCGTATAATATAAATTGGATGTACCGACGTTTAAAAACGCAATACACTAATGACACAGAAAAAAACTGTATAAATTTGATGATAGAAAAGAAAAAATAAAACATTTTATTTACATTTTTATTGTACAAAATGCTACAAAAAAGATAGAATGTGAAAACAACTACGGATTTAATTAAGTAATTAGAAGAGCAAGAAAAAAAAAAATAATGACGTGAAATGTCATTTTCTCCTGCTCAATTGAGTAATATTTAGGTTTAGTTGTTGAATATTCCAGGCATGTCGTCTAAGAAAAAATCCGTCTCGATTGTTTTTGCAAAGATTCCAATGCAAATTTCCAGACAAATGATCATTTAGGGCGCCAACATTCAATATACAATTATATGGTTGAGCCAATTTAATATTCAGCTGAGCACAGACAGATTCATTTTATTGAACGTTTCGACACTTTATTAGATCATCTTCAGTAGTGTGCTGATTGTATTCTTGAAGAAAATAAATAAAATACCGAAACGTTGAGTAAAATGAAGCTCCTGTGTTCAGAATTCCACCCCCTTAGCATTTCACAAATATCATCAGCAGAACCACCAGTTTTTAACAATAAAATATGTCTAGACTGTGACAACACTGGATAAATAAGCGTTAATATCATACAATAAGGTACTTAAACAGTTGTGTGAAGGTAGACTTGATTGTTACTTCACGCCAAACTAACTGTTAATTCGCACATGCGATGACCAGCATGAGTACAGCACACAATCTTCATGAACACTGCTCATCTATGAACTCCTGTAACTAACAGAAGATGATACATTAAAAGACAGGAGCAGATAAAACAGGAAGCGGATTATAAGTTAAAATATACAAGACTAGCATTCTAAAATATAATCGGTTGTACTTGTTACGTCTGGACATGTACTCTAAGGCACACCCGTGTCATCTAGTTTTGCACTTTTTAAAAATTTGGTGATCTGTGGCAAATATCGTCCCAAATATTAGCGGAAATTAATGCGCGATGGCCTGGTATGGCGTGCGAGAGTTGTTTTAGTCTCGTACTGTAGAAACACTGGTGAGAATAAGATTGCGACATTAGGTGACAAACAACATAGATACAAAAAGTACCAGAATA
>JAVFBW010150439.1:0-12283 GCA_034783835.1 Mopalia ciliata
CTAAAGGGTAACGGGAAGCAGATTTGTTTGTGATGTTCTGTATTTGTGTCCATCGTCATATAAGTGAAATACCCTTGGGTACGAAGTTAAACACCAATCAAACGAACAATCATCCTGTCATTGCTCTGTGTTGTCATTGTTTGTTGCCAGTGGCTTAAAGGGGGCACACTGTAATATGAGGGAAATAACCTTAAGTACAGTGTAAAGCCCCAGTGAAATAAAAACAAATCATTTTAACTAAATTGTGGAGCATAATTTGGAGAAAAAAATGTCCTTGCTGACTTATGTTAATTCAAATGTTTATTCCTATTTTCTTCAATGTAATTGAACGTCCATATCTCTGTAGTGTTTGTAATCTTATGAATGTTTGGCATCACATCAGAATAACAACCACGCATTCCCCTATCTTATTACATTTACACTGAGTGATCCAGCCTCAAATAGCTTAAACAGTGCAATGGGTTTGCCCCAGGAGAGGACAATTTTGGATTAATGTGTCAATGAACGATTGATTTAGTTTAAACAGGATTTATTTCTTTATAAAAACAGAGAAGATGTGAGCTGAAATCCAATATTTATGTTTCGCTTTCTTTGTAAGATGCACATGGCAACATGTGTAATGAGGTAGTTTATTTTTGTGAAACCTATAATATACATTACAATGCCAATTTATGGTGTGGTTTTTGTTTTGGTTCATGGTTCCTGTGGGCCAGTGGTTGCTTACTCTCTTCAGCTGAATAGATGCATGAAGTTTAGGAGCTCTAAATCATTTCAAATAAAAATATTTTGGTTTCTAACACTTACTCTTTGTTTTAAAAAGCCTGTGACTAGTTAACCAATATCATTGATTGAGTTTTTTTTACCATTCACAGAGCAGTGGCACGTATAGAGATGGAGCTAAACAAGCCAAGTCAGGTGAGTTCCACATGCTAGTAAGTCTAAGAGTCATACCTGGCTATGTTGTCTTTTAACACACCTGTCAAAGAGCTTCCACTCACTGAACTGGGCATTCTGCCAGCAATACCATTCTCTTGACATTTAACTATAGATATAAATGTACGTGTTAATGTATAATTAATAAAGTATGACAAACACATACTGAGCCAGTTAAACATGTCTAGATGTGATAAACATTTACATGGGGTAACTGTTTGAGGGACAGGGTACTAACACATGTTCTCTCAGCCCCTGTTACAGAAAGACTACATCAACAGTCACATAAGTAGATTTATAACATTGAGTTAACTTCAATGTCTTTGCACTATTTTCATTTCCTTTGATTTTTTTCTTAATTCATGAATAACCAGTGTTATGATGAATGCTTTGTTGGTAACATTTCTAGTGCTGTTTTAAGCTTAAATTGTATATACCTGTATAATTTCTAAAGACCATGTCTTCAGGTGGTTTGTCATCTTCTGTTGTATGTAAATACAACATGGTTCAATTGCTTGCACATTGGACTAGTGAACTCTGTTGTCAATGTGCAGCATGCATTGGTTGCAAATTCTGATTGGAATGTGTACCCTTTGTCACAATACAGCTCATGGCTACATTCGTTGCACATTAGGAACAGTGGTCAATGTACAGCTCCTGGGTACATTGGTTGCATATTCTGATTGGACTAGTGAACCCTTTCATCACTGTACAGCTCTGGGGTTCATTCTTTCCACATTCTGATTGGAAAAGTGAACCTTTTTTCGCTGTATAGCTCCTGGGTACATTGGTTGCATATTCTGACTGGACAAGTGAACCTTTTGTCAGTCCTCAGTGACTGCAGATATAACAGGGTGGTTTGACTAGGTTTCTTCTTGATTTTCCGCCCGCTGCTGTGGGTTAGCGAGTGCGTTTTCTAAGCCTACTTCGATGTACTGTTCACAGGATCGAGTCCATCTGTCGAACCTCGGGTATATGAGTGAGTCACAAGATGTGGCTCTGGAATCGCGAGGATTGTTTTTACGAGGTTTCCTCTTGGATTTCCATCGTAATAAGGCAAGGAACAGTGTGAAGTGGACAGTCCATCATCATGAAGGCGCAATACCCTTGAGTGCGACTTTAAACCCCAATCAAACAAACAAATCTGGGTTTTCTATCATACACCTGCAATGCAAAAGTGTCAAATTAGTCAAAAATACTTGCGAATGACATTAAGCATTTATCAAATCCTTAAATAAATGTTGTATGTTTGTAATTTACTACCGAGTTGTAAAGGGGTATGTTATCTTTACAGTGGCATCTCATCGCTCAAGGCCCAGTTATATTTCCAAACCACAACAAAATGGACAGGTGGAAAGTGTTGTCTCAGCTCAAGAATTCAAAAAACCACCACCAGTGGCGGTGGCAAATCAAGGTAAGTCAGAAAAGGAGGAATTAATTTGGGTAATTGAAAGGTCCTGGTGTTCTACAAGCTAAAGATCAGCATTAAGCTGATTTGTTGTAGTGTCTCCATGTGCACATCTTAACTTTCCACCATGTATTATGTCCTGTCTTCTATCATTATCAGTGACTTTGTCCACAAGTATTAGTAACATCATATTTTCATATGCCAAACCTGTTAAAAAAAACAATTGAAATGTTGATTTTGATATATATCAAATTGATGAAAATAAAAGTTAATAAAATGTAACACACTTAATTGGTTAAAAACTTAACAACAAAAAACTTAACAGCCGTACTGTTTAAGGTTTCATACACACCTGGGTCTGATATATTCAGCATTTGAGACATGTCCCATAAAGTACATTTATTTTTTTTTTTTAAATTCAAAATAGATTTACATTATTGATGTTATTTGAATCCTTTTATGACTAACATCAGAATTATATTTTAGGTCGACGGAAATCAAACTGTGTGAAGGAGGTTGAGAAGATCAAACAGCGGCGTGAAGAAAGACGAGCAGCTCAGGTGGCCATTAAAGAGATAAATGAGGCGGATTATGACACGTCATTGCCTAACTGGGAATTTGGGGCCATGATAAAGTAAGAACTTTGTAATGCTTTTCACTTTTCATTGTCCCTCTCACTGATAGCAGTATTTTCCAAGCATGGAAACTCTGTTTTTTCTTAGCACTGGAGGCACATTACTTAACCATCACAGCAAAACATATATGCAGCTTTAAAAAGAACAATTGTTCAGTTTACTGACCCATTAATAAGATATTTGTGAATATTTGTTTTCAGTGTTAATTTGGAAATATTGTCACTTTTGAGTGTGAGTAATTAATTGTCATAGTTTTGTATTCGATGCTTGAGTTCTTAGATAACAAAGTGCACTGGCCTGTTTACTTTAAAATTAGCTGTAAAAATGTCTGTCTTTGTCTAGTTTCTCACTTCATTCAAGGTCCACATAAAAATAATGCAAAATATATATACAAGTATTTCACAAAAAAAAGTCCATGGTCAGTGGTTCCCAAACTTACAATATTCAAAACCGAAAACTTAAACCAATAAGGTATATTTCCCAGTTTGGTTTCTGTTTAGAAAACAAGGGGAGGTTGTAACTTGTGTAGGTTTTTCAGTAAATCAAGACCCCATTATAGAGAAATAATTTGCTTGGCTGGACTGTTTCCAACATTTTTGATTTGTTTTTTGACATGTATCCAGAAGTGAAATTAATCAAGTATTAATGAGTTTGTAAGGAGGTACATGTATGTTCATGTTCAAACCATTTGTAGTTTTAAAAGGATCGCCAACTTTGTGGCATGATGCAGATGAAAAAAAGGGATGTCAATGTGTGTTCTTTGTTGATCTGTGAACAGTGACACCATTGATGTGTGTGATGTCAGTGCCCAATGCTGTAGATTATTGGGCTAATTATGGCTGGTGTTTTATTCCGCTCATATCATTGCATGTTGTTTACAAAAGCATTACAGTGCAGCCGTTCAGTTGGTATTGGTGGTTTAATACGTTGACATTGTTGTTTGTGTCTAGCCAATACAGGGGAAGTCTGGAGTACCAACCTATAACAGCGTCTGATAATATAGAAGACCATCAGATATGTGTGTGTGTAAGGAAGAGACCGCTTAGTAAAAAAGGTGAGCTACAATCAATATTAAACCACCTTGCATATTCTAAGAAACAATGATACTCCGTAGACTATAAGGGAAAGGCGTTTCTAAATCAAGAGCACCCCTGAGTATGATGTGAGACAGGCAAGCACATTTCATTCTAAGTTAATAGTGTAGAGCCTCCTAGCTTCCAGTCCAGTATTACATGTTGTATTTCAAATGTTCCCGGTTTGAATGAGACGCTGACTCATGAAACATTTATGATAATGACTCACCTAACCTACATTATAAAAGACTTGGACTATCTCAAGAACACAACAGGATTTATTGATTATTTTTTTTATAAGCTGACATTTGTATACACAGTGAAATTATTTTATTGTTTGATATATTTAAAATTTAATACTCTCCAGCAATAAAACCCAACATATTTCAATAGTGATTCCTACAGAATAATTTCACATAGTATATCAAAGTCACTCCAATAAAACAGAATACATGCACATATTTAGTTTCTTTATTTTACCTCTACATGATGAGCCTGATCAGGTCTATTTTAATAATATTGTCTTGTTTTTTTTAATAGAAATTAATAAAAAGGAAACTGATGTGATAACGGTGCCAAATAAAGATAATATTATTGTTCACGAGCCAAAGACAAAGGTGGATCTGACGAAACTCCTTGAAAACCAACAGTTCAGATTTGATTATGCTTTTGATGAGAATGTCAACAATGAAGTAGTTTACAGGTGAGACTGGGATTAAAGGCTTAATAGTTTACAGTCTTTTGTTATTCTCAGAGCTGTACAATACATCTGGTTTACATGTCAGGCTACCTTGATGAAAACTTGACCTAAGGTATACAAGGTAGCCACACAAAGTGACTCCAGGTATTGCGAGGCAGTGTCTTCTGCAAAGTGTCCTCTTTGTTTTGTGCCATATTATTTAAAGCAGAATAAAGGCAACAAACAACTATTGTGTGAAAAATTGTCGTCATATAAACTCAGTTTATTAATTTTTGTTGTAATAGCACTTTGGGTGTACAACACATCGTGGAAATTACAGGCTGTTGATTTCACATGCTACTGGGGCATCAAATCAATATTTGATAGCCCTGTCACACTCAACACAAGTAAGGTTATGTGGGGTATAATTAATTACACTTACGATCCATAACTGTCCACCTATACTGGTCCCAAGAGCAGGGAAATATTGATTTACACAAACTAAATTCACTTATTATTTAAATGCAAATTCTCTTCATATGTTTATCTGTTCTTTCTGGGATGTAAAAGCTGAACCATAAGACACACCCCATTGAATACAAGCAAACTTATCTTTGAAGAAATAGGTTCAGAAATCTTTGATTAGCTTTGCTATTATTCTTCAATGGTATTTTGTATTTCTAGGTATACGGCCAAGCCACTTGTGGACTGTATATTTGAGAAAGGAATGGCTACCTGCTTTGCTTATGGGCAGACAGGAAGCGGCAAAACACATGTATGTATATTTTTTTAGTACTTTTAACTAATAATTACTTTAAAGAAGTCTAATAATGTTTCTGTAGAAACGATGGATGTGTAACGTGAATTATTTCAGGACAAGTTTTAACAAATCACCTGTTATGATATTTGTAGAAGGTAATTTTGGGGTTTGTTTATGAGAGTTAATTTTGTTTTTTTTGCAATTTGTTTACTTTTGTATTGCTAGACAATGGGTGGAGACTTCTCAGGAAAAGGTCAGCAGGATTGCACAAAAGGGATTTATTGTTTGGCTGCTCGAGATGTCTTTCGACTTTTACATTCTAAATATAAGAAATTAGACTTGGTTGTGGGAGCAAGCTTTTTTGAAATATACTGTGGAAAGGTGAGTCAATTAATAAGAATGGCAAAAATAAAGGTTGAATATTGTAATGAAAAATATGATAAAAGGAAGAAAGTCTTTTTTAATCTGATGATGATACATAGTGAAACAAAAAAGGCTGAAAAGTAAGGAATCTATACATTGGCCAAACAGCTATCATCTTATTAATTGATTTAATTAGTACTATATGTAAACCCTTGTAAAGAGGCTTTTGCTTAAATCGAATACAGTCCTTGACAAATTCATTGCTTTCTGAGTACTGTGAAAAGAGCAACACAAAAAGTATAAATCTTTATGTCCAATATTAACATACCTTTATACTCCTTTCTTAAACGGATGTACATAAATTTTATGATTGTTCAAAAATTCAAAGTGGTAGAAATGTTGTTGACAGGTTTTTGATCTGCTGAATAAGAAACACAAATTACGTGTGTTAGAAGATGGTAAGCAGCAGGTACAGATTGTGGGCCTAAAAGAGGAAACCGTGGAGTGTGTAGATGATGTCCTACATCTCATACAACATGGAAACAATGTCAGGTGGGTGTTACCAAAGAATTTTATTTTACTGCACCAAAAATGATGCAGCACTGAGTGTTTTCATAGGATTTGCATTGTGTACAAGTATCTTGATCATGACATTCATCCACCCTATCAACTGGTATTCTATCATTTGAGCAAACGGCCGTGGTTGAGTGGTTAGCAAGTGCACTTACTCAAGCCTGCTTAATTCAGGTTCGCAGGATCAAATCTGACCTTCAGGTATATAAGTGGGTCACATGATATGGCTCCGGCAACCGCAGAGGTTTCTTCCCAGTGTTACACAGTAATTAGGCAAGGAACAGTGTGAAGTGGACAATCCATCGTTATATTAGTGAAATACCCTTGAAATACGATGTTAAACCCCAATCAAGCAAACAGACAAAAACCCATAATTTTAGTGAAATATCCTTAAGTGTGAGAAAACCACAATCACATTTATAAATTAAATTCCTTGAATATTTTTTAGATCAGCCCTTTTTTAGTTTTACCTAGTTAAGGATTGGACAAAGCGTTTATATTCACAACTCTCCACTGATGGAGGTACCATTGCATGGGACATGAAGCCTGTAGTATTATAATTAATAATAGTAAACTTGACCACAGAAGGATTTATTATCTCAGTGAAGTGTTTAATCCTCTATCACTGGGGGTTATTGCTACTCACACGCTCAGTCATATCACAAAACAGACATGGAGTCAAATGCAATCCATGGAGAGAACCAGCAATTAATCTGTATGACTGATGCTGGTGAGAAGCATTGTGAAGAAACAAATTTACCGGAGACCCTACTCAAAATTACTATAATGGGCATATCAACAGTAAAACTAATATCATAAAAAAAATGTGATTACATTCAAAAATGTGTTTCTAGATGTCCAAAATGTTTTGTGTTGTTTGGCTCTAAAAAAGAATGTTACAATCGTTTTTGATGTGTGATCGATTCATGTTTTATGCAGTGCTTAGTGGGTATTCCACTTATATGATGGTAGTGTATTCTAACAATAACTGACACTAGCACAAGCAAGAAGTGGTTCCACAAAGTTGGAAGTTGATTTTTGTTCAGTGCTAGGGAACGTGGGCATGGCTTAGTGGTTAGCTAGTGCGCTTGCTAAAGCCTACTTCGATGTACTGTTCACAGGATCCAGTCTGTCTGTCGACCCTCAGGTATATGAATGAGTCACACAATGTGGCTCTGGCAATCGCGGGGGTGGGGTTTTTTTTTTGCGAGGTTTGTTCCAGGTTTTCCACTGTAATGAGGCAAGGAACAGTGTGGGGTGGAGAATACGTTGCGTATAAGTGAAATACCCTTGATCACGACATTTAACCCCAATCAAACAAACATTCGTTCAATGCTAAGTAAAGGCAGCATTTCTGCTCTTTAAACAAACTGCCGTTAGCAAGAGGGCCTAGCAAATGTGTCCAAATATAATAGATTTAAAATGGATTGACTGTTTCCCCTTATTGACAGGACATCAGGTCAGACGTCTGTGAATGCTCATTCATCAAGGTCCCATGCAGTTTTCCAAATTTTTCTGCGAAGGAGGTAAGTAAAGATTTATTTCAAACATTCCTTTTGTACAAAAGAGTGGTATTTTAGCTCTGTTGCATGTGAGTGAATTAACAATAAGCGATGGAAAGAAGGAATAATGGTATATGATTATCCAGAAAAGATTTCAATATCCATCCAAATTAAGTTGTTTTTCAATATGAAATAAGAATAACTGATCAAATACACAGCTAAGATTCAAGATACAAGAAATTTTATATTCCTTCAAATATTGTTTAAAATTAGTATAAGCACTGAGATGCTTTTATTTTGACAGAAACAAACAAAAACTTGGAACAAAATTTGATAAACTGAGCGTAGACAAAATAAAAAGAAAATAGATAAAACATTAAAATGCCAATTTCACATTTTTTAGCTAAATTTTTAAATTACTGATAAAAATATTTTCCCAATTTATAAATCCTGATAAGTATGCTAATTGGAAATGTAAGGTGCCCTTTGATTCAACAAATATGGTACTATGCACCCTTAAGTGTATAGATCTATTTCAAGTCTCATTTTAAATGTTATTTTTTTTCCACAGAAACATGAAAAAACTTTATGGGAAATTCTCACTGATTGATTTGGCAGGTACTGTAATACAATACAACACATTTATACTGTTTGTATCCATGCATATGTTAATGTGAAGTACATACAAATCCTTTGCCCAAAATGCCCAAGACTTTTCCACATAGATCTAATAAAGCATACATGAGAAGTAAAACCCCAGAGGGGTTTAGACAAATCTGGACCCATATTCATAAAGCTACTTAAGGAAGTAAATAAAGAAAAACTTAACGAATTTTGAAGCATCAGTTTAAGTATATGAACACCATTTTGTTGAAATTTTTATGATCTCATATGAAAGATTATACGTGAGATTTATAAAAGGTAAACTTAATTATTTCACATTAAACTTTTTTCATTACCAAATGAAGGGATGAAATTTGACAAAATATTTCTTAACTTTAAGAAATACTCAAGTAGCTTTATGAATATGGGCTGTGCTCTTTATCTGGGGCTGAGGTTATAAAAAATGGATTCCGTGCTCAAACTATTATTAACTTGCTCCGCTTAGTTCTACTCCTATTGGATGGTTGTAAATTGTTTTGAGAATGTACACAATCAATGCACATTCCATCTCTTGAGCACACTATTGTGGAGCTCTATTTTCATGACCATTATGTATGTCTACTCTAATTTCCAAAATCAAATCTAACAGGTTCTCTTAAAAACCAAATGTTGCTAAAAGTGATACCCCCAGCTGAAATGACGCCTATTATCCTTGAAATGTTACCATTAAATATACTTAAATATGGCATTGACTTTCGTTTCTTGATTTCATCAAATAACCCGAGGGTCACAGATATATACCTTCCTACGAATACTGGCGGGTGGCATTTTAGGTGTGGCCAGCTCTGTCCATGAGGTCACGCAACTGACACTCTTGTGTGTTACGGGTTAATAGCATATGTGAACCAATGACATATATAGGTGAACTGTCAAAGGTTTAAACACTCCAAACTTGAAAAGGGATTCCCCGTCTTTAGCATGTGAGTACAACGTGCAAATAATTTCTCATTTTGACGAAATATGACATTTTTTATTTTTAAAATTTTTTTTTTAGAACAGATTTTGATTTGTTTCGTTAATCTGATAGTATTATGTTTCTTTGACAGGTAATGAGCGGGGTGCTGATACATCAAGCTCAGATCGACAAACACGAATGGAAGGAGCAGAAATCAATAAAAGTTTGCTCTCTTTAAAGGTTTCACAATTTTGATAGTTTTCTTTGGTTGTAATGCTTGGTCTTCTGGCTAATCTCAATATGCACAGTGCCCTGTAGTAAGTGAAGGAGGGGTGTTTTTGTGTTGTCTTCTTGGTTTCCAGCAGTGTCAATGGTGGTCATATGAATAACCATTAGTACAAAGTTAAACACCCAAACAGTAGATTGATATCATATAAGTGAAATACCCTTGAGCAAACCAATCTAGCATTCAGTGCCTAAGTCCATGACATTAATACTAAGTGTTTCGGCTTACTAATCTTATATCCATGTACCGTAAACAGATTCGAGTCGTCTTGTCCACCAACAGGTGTATAAGTCAGTCGCACAATGCTGCTCGGCAGGGGTGCTTTTCTCAAGGTTTTCTCCCTGTAAACAATGAACAATTTGACAGGGGCAGCCAGTCTTCATATAAGCGCAATATCCTTGAGTACGACTTTCAACCCCAATCGCTAAAACAAATCTATCAGTCAGTAATTCATAGAGGTAACAAAAATATTGTTTAGTAAATTTCAAACCATTCACCTGATTAGTAATGCCATTATTTTAGCTGGACTAGGGTTTTAATATGGATGGATATACTTTGAGATATGTAAATTGAGAAATCCTCCGGCTGGATCATGACTGACTGATAAGTAACTATTGACTTGAACTGGTCTATGAAATGGGTGAGTGAGATATCAATACATTGTATAAGGACCACACCTACTCCACTGACCTGTCTCGGGATAAGATAAGTAACCCAGAACTGTGGCATTAAAATACCTGTTATGTCATCAAGGTGTTTGTTGTATTGTAGGAGTGTATACGAGCTTTAGGAAGGAAAGGTGCCCATTTACCCTTTAGGGTCAGCAAGCTTACCCAGGTGTTGAAAGACTCGTTTATTGGGGACAACACCAGGACCTGTATGGTAAGTCTATCATCATACTCAACACTTAAACAGTCAACACTTTTTTTTTTTCTTTTTTTTCCCACTTCAATATCCATAACAGTTGTTGGTCTCTGACTAATGCTCCTTTCCATGATGTAACCTCACCGGTTGACCTCGGCTATTTGAGAAATAAGTTATTGCTGTGGATTATTTCTTAGCTTACACTTATCAAGTTAAAAAAAGTCATGTTGATTCAAGGCCTTGGACACACCATATACAGAAGATCTTACTGAATAACAAAAACAAAATTATATTTAGAATTTTTTATTTTAATACTCATTTTTTTTAATTTTTTTTTGAAGATTGCGATGATATCTCCTGGATTGAATTCCTGTGAACACACATTAAACACATTACGCTATGCAGACAGGTAAGTTCTGAATTCTCAGAACTCCAGTATCTAAAACACCAAGCTATTAAAATGCGATTTATCCTTTTAATGTTTAAAATCATCCATATAATATATAGCGGTTGGAGGGAGCTTCATGTGGCCCTGGTGCTCGCAGAGCTAAAGGAGAACAGGAAGCCGATCTGTTTGTGGCGTCTGTCTTGCGCCCAGTTGTTTGTCGTCCTGTTTTTGTCCTGTCCTGTCTTTGTTTATTGCCAGTTGTGTCGACGGTGGTTTCCTTCATCTATTGGGCTGGCACATCGTCATATAAGTGAAATACCCTTGAGTATGACGTTAAACCCCAATAAAACAAACAAACGAATATAATACATGTGACTGTTGAATGAGACTGATAGACGTCAGAATGGATTCCTTCACCATTCAAGCTGACATTGCTGGAGTCCTATAACTGAAAGCTAAATTCTTTGTATTGTTTATATAAAAAATAAATCTCTAAATCAGAGCTGTTTTATTAGATTAACTCTGACGATTTTAAACATGGCGAAGGGTTTTGACGCACAAAGTCAAAGTGAATAACAAAGAGTGTTCTTTGACTCCAATGAAATACCACATATATGAGTGAAGGAAATCGTGGTATTTACCGGACTTATAAATAAAAAAGATTGACTCTTAAAACCCATTTTAACTGTTATATACATATTTTGTATATTATAATAAAAATAAAACAATAAAATTTACAATAAAAGCTCTTCAAGAGGACACTGGTTTCTGTCTTCTAAGTTACTGTTATAATGACAGATGCTGATCTGACCACTCAGCCATATATATTGTGAAGTTATATGTTTGTATGATGCTGTGTTGTCAGGGTGAAGGAGCTTGGACCAGGGGGACCAGTAGAGGGGAAACCAGCCGAGATAACCCCTACACCAAATCATGTTGACATAGGGACAATGTCACCACAGAACAGTGACCTGGCCATGCTCAAGACTTCAAATGTAAGTAGACAACTATAGAAGAGTCAAACAGACACCCTTTCAAAATCTGGCTGACTCTTTAATATGCTTAGACCACTTTCGGCAAATGTCATTATAACAAATTTAGTAGACTGTTTTGAAATCTTGTTCTTTTAAAGTAGGCCCGCGGCCATGGCTCAGTGGTAGCGAGTGCGCTTCCTGAACTGAAAATGCTTCAATTTACTGTTCACAAGTTCGAGTCCACCTTTCGACCATCAGGTATATGAGCGAGTCACATGTTGTGGCTC
>JAVFBW010150461.1:0-12282 GCA_034783835.1 Mopalia ciliata
ATATCCCTTGAAAGAATACCATTAAATACACTTAAACATGGCATCGTTTCTTCATTTGATCTTTTATCCTGTGAGTTACAAATGATAAGTACCTACAACAACTGGCAGATGACATTTTGGGCGTGGTCAACCCTGTCCATGACGACATGCGACTAACACTCTTTGTGTTACGGGTTAATAACAAGTGTGAACTGTCGAAGGTAAATCTATAGGTCTCGTGACTTGACACTTATTTTGAAAAGAAAGATATTCGATTGGTCAATATTTGTGGAGCTATTCTGTTTATTGATAAAAGTACCAAAACATGGTCGCGTGGATGAATTTAACTGCCCTCCAATGTTTGATTTCCAATTATAAAATGGATATAGCTAGATTAGAAAATAAGAGAACATATTTGCACACAAGAAAATCCCCCCTCCCCCCCCCTCCTTCCCCCACACATGCAATTTCCAGAGCCACATCACGACACACACTGATATACCAGAGGTAAACAGATGGACTTGAAATCATGTCCATAGAACAGATTCATAATTGTATTACATTATAGCATTAGTTTTAACCAGAATGTTAAATTTTTGATGCAGAGTTGTTAATAAAAAATAATTAAAGTTTTTATTCCACAATTTTGTCATTTTTAAAAAAAATCCACAAATAGTTTTTGGATTGATTGATTGATGATTTTACCTGATTGAAGAATAGCTGTAGTTGTTCATTTGCCAGGTTAATACAGGCTTGCTCAAAACTGTTCTGTTCAAAATTCTCAAAGCCAAAAATGTCCAAGATACCTACAGTAAAAATTTAAAAAATTAAACAAATCATTTTTTAAAATTTGACATATTTAAAGTTTTTGAAGGCTTTATAAAGCCGGTAATAGGTGGAATAAAAGTTGAAACTGTCATACTTGAGGTAGTTAAACTCATACAAGTGTGACAGGCTGCCAGCCCAACACTCTAGGTCTACGAAATAAACCGGGATGCATCTTGCAAAAAAAAATCGCCTGCAACTTAGACCAATTCAGTGACTGTCGAAAATTTTGATTTAACTATTTAACAAAAAGTTAATTTGAAGGAATTTCTACTGACCTATTTCTTGTGTTTCCGATGGAGGGACAAACTGTTTCGGGGTGACCAAGCAGTTGACTCTATTCACTATCCAACCAAACAATCGACCGTACAGGGCCTTAGCCATGGCGTCTCTCAAATCTGAAAGAAATAGACAGATGGGGTAACTGCTTTAATTGCCAACAAGACATTAAAGAGAATTTGTCAATTAATACCCCTAACAACCCTAACTTTTCAATCTGAAATTTTAATACAAATTTGATCGATGTATCACGATCAAGGCCATTCTGTTGTAAACGCCTTCATATACCTTGTTTGATTTGTGTTTAACGCCCTACTTAAGGTTATTTCACTCATACAACGGCGTGCCAGCCCAATAGGTGAAGGAAACCACCGTTGGCACTACTGGCAACAAACAGCGACACAGCATGACACATCAGGACTTCTGTCATTTATGAAACTTCAATCCTTTAATTAAAATGAAATTTCGCATTGAACAGCACAGACTATAATATCAATTAAAAAAAGAACAACATTTTCAAACAAATCCTTACCTTGTGCCTGGAATACAGTATAATGTCTCTTCACATACTCCCCCCTCATCACAGAGATACAGGTGGTCAGACAGTCACTCACCTCACACTCATCAATACCTAACAAGTCCTACAAAATTTAACACCACTATTAAAACACAGTCTTCCTTATAATTTAAATGAAAAATGGAATTTATACAGCAGAAATATAGAAAGGTGGGAGGTGGGGATGCTTGTATTTCTTATGTTAAACTTTGTACGTTAAAATTTTGGATATCGGCTATTTATTCAACTGGAATATAAGAGTTAACAGGGTTCAAATACTTGATTGTTTGTTAGTTTGATTGGTTTTACGTTGTACTCAAGGGTATTTCAATTATATGACAACAGATTATCTACTTGATACTGTTTCGTCCCTAATTACAGTGGAAAACCAAGATGAAATCTTGAAGAAAAAAAAACCTTAATTGCAGGAGCGACATCAAGTGGCTCACTCATATACATGATGGTTGAAAGACAGATTCGATCTGGTGAATGGTACTTTAAAGTAGGATTAGTAAATGTACATGCTAACACTAAGCCCTGGACGCGGGCCCTGGACACGGGCCCTGGATGTGGGCCCTTGAATACAAGATTGACCAAACCTATAGACCTATCTATAACAAAAGACTAATTACTGTATAGTCCATTAAGTAATATACTTATTAGTAAAAGCAAGACATAGCATAAAAGATTCTTTCTTTCAGGCCCTCTGGGTAAGGGTAGTTTGTTTGAAGAGTAGCAATGCTGTATTTACTTAGCACTTGAGGAAAATTAACTTTCCAACATTATGGAAATGTTTCACATCTTGGTTGTGCTAGTGTCAATTATTGTTGGAATACACCACCATCAAATAAGTGAAAGTAAAATACCCTTAAGCACGGCAGTAAACACCAATCAATCAATCAATCTTGCTTTCTTTCAGAAATATTATAAGTCCCTTTTCTCGGAGGGCTATCTCTTAAAGGGAAGCTGAATAATTTAACCCAGATTTTATATAGGGAGCAATATGTCATGGTGAAAAAAAATTGTTATTGTCAAGGGAGATAATTCAGTAAGTCCTTTTTTTTAAATTAAGCATCATGCTGACAAGAATTTGACTTTAAGGTGACTTTTAAATAAACTGAGTTTGTTTGGAGACCGAGGTAAAATCTCATCAAAATAACCTGAGAAATGTATAAAAGGAACCACAAAGTACATATAATTATATTTACTAACACAAGAAACAATCCTTAATGACACACTTCTTTGAAATTTAAAAGAATTTCTAAGCATAATTGCTGCCTTTATTCAACCCTGTGTGGACATTTTGTTAAAAAACGTGCTCAAACAAAATAGAAAAAACTTATCGAAAGAGCCATCCGATTTGTTTTCAACGACTTTGATAGCCTGTATGGTACATTGTTGTCCAAATCTGGAACTATTACCATTAAACTGTATCGTGCATGATGCATTGCACACCAAATTTTTAAAATTGTCAAAATGATTCACCCAGAATATATTCAGAATATAGTGACACAGAATGAGAGCAAGTATAACTTGCGAGACAGCAATATTGTAAATGTCCCAAGATACAAAACCAAGAAGAATGGGTACAATTCACTCAGTTACCAGGGTGCTAAACTCTGGAACCACTTACCATCAAACATGAAACCTGTTGAAACTGTTAAAGGCTCTAAAATACTTTTAAATGAATGGTTTGGGTGCACCTGTAGTTTGTGCGACGAGTTACTTTGAGCACTTTATATGCTTTGTGGATATCAGTTTCTGCTGAGTATTCGTGCGAGTCGTGAGTCGTGTGTCTGATCGCGTGGTTGTGAGTGAGTATGTCATAAATGTGTATGTCTGGAGTAAAACGTTTCTGTTTTGTATAAAATCGTGATTCTTTAACTGTGTTCATGTTTGTTTGAGTATGCTCGTTGCTGCGCTTTGTGATGAATATAAGTGCAAGCTGTAGATCTGATCGCGTGTGTGTGGGCGAGTAACAAAAAATGTTTTTAAATATTTTAAATTTTAAAAAACAAATAATATAATTTATATTCCCACAAATATGTATGTATTTATATCTCTTATATTTAACTATTTTTTTTCTTAATAATGCTGATTCTTATATCTAGGTTGTTTTTATTGTTTATTATTATCATTTAAGCGGCATAAGTAGCCTCATGGCTAATGTTCATTGTATTGTACAACCAACGTTAAATAAAGATTTTGAACTTTGAACTTGAACTTGAACGGCTCAGGATTCAAACTGAATGTTTAAAAACTATACCAGACACCAAAATACCAAAAGTCAAAGTTACTGACACAAGCTATGCTGATTTCCTGCATGCTGATTGGATCTTGAATAATAGCAGCCTCTGATTGGTCAGCACTGAAAACTACCTCCCCGAAGTGAAGAATTCCAGCCAGAATGGTAAACATATCAGCTTTTTCCTAAAACGACAACAAATCACAAAATTATATGTTATATGACTTTCTGCTAGAAATGAGTCATCACTCTAAAATAAAAATAACATAAACATGTTTAATGCCACAAAATGGTAGATTATGGTTTTAAAATTCAGGAGTTTTGACACAAACAGCTTTTCTTTCACCTTAATATGTGAGGATAATTTGATTTGATTTAGCAACATATAAAAACACACCAAATTAACATTTTCAATTTTTTTTTGCTTTTTATTGTAAATGTCTGAACTGTTTTTTTAAAATACATTTTTCACAAAAGAACAAAAAGGAAAAAATATATCTATGTGTAAAATTCTACCATACCTGATCTTTAAAGCCAACTAGATCCAAAGCATTTACAAGTTCTGCATACTTCAACTTTGACTTGGCTTCACAATCTTTGTTAACACATTTCTCTAAATATCTATAAGATAAAAGATTGTTTGATTGATTGGTGTTTAACGTCGTACTCAAGGGTATTTAACTTATATGACGAATAAGATAAAGAATAATACTCCAAGTTTAGGTAATGTAATGTCCAGTTCAATAAACTATCCATATAACATGAACTTATTGTTTTGTTTGATCATATCTGGAACTTTTATGTTTTTAGCAGCAAGCCCCGTTTATTTCTGTTTTTGAGATCATATAATTAAGGACCTATTATACGTAATTCTTTTCCTTTAGGATGTTGCTGTTTTGTTAGTTTACTGTGTGATATAACGTGCCTTTTAATTAGCTCATAGTAAACATGCATTCTAAATTGGTCTAACCCGGCAGAAGCCAACAGCTCAGCCGGCTAATACACATCTGTAGCTGGGGTCAAGGGACACCCGTGAAGCGCCGGTTAATCCAATTAGCACTCCACTGGGCAGCAAATTGATTCTTTGTCTCTTGATACCTCAAATACAAACCAGAAGGCGTAGAATTATGTGAAACACTTTGGGACGCACCCGACCGAAGTAGGGCGTTAAATTCTGCATCAAGAGACAAAGCTACACAGGATTTTGCATATATCCAGTAGTCAGTAAATACAATCTGTATCCAGGTATAGAAGACAATCAAAGCAGGGGCTGGTGTACAGGGGTGTATTTACTCTTTTCAATTTGTGTCCATTTTAGATCCATATGCAAGGTAAACATTTATTCATGGATTATTCCTCAAGGTTATCATTTACTCATGTATTAATCCTGAAGGTTATCATTGATTCATGGATCCATCTCTAAGGTAATCATTTATTCGTGGCTCCATCTGTAAGGTAATCATTTATTCATGGATCCATCTCTAAGGTAATCATTTATTCGTGGATCCATCTCTAAGGTTATCATTTATTCGTGGATCCATCTCTAAGGTAACCATTTATTTGTGGATCCATATTTAAGGTTATCATTTATTAATGGATCCATCTTAAAGGTAATCATTTATTCATGGATCCATCTTCAAGGTTATCATTTATTCATGGATCCATCTTCAATGAAATCATTTATTCATGGATCCATCCTCAAGGTTATCATTTATTCATCGATCCATGTTCACGATAATCATTTTTTCATGGATCCATCTTTAAGGTTATCATTGATTCATGGATCCATCCTCAAGGTTATCATTTATTCATGGATCCATCTTCAAGGTAATCATTTATTCATGGATCTATCTTCAAGGTAATCCTTTAGTCATGGATCCATCCTTACGGTAATCATTTATTCATGGATCCATCCTCAAGGTTATCATTTACTCATGGATCCATCCTCATGGTAATCATTTATTCATGGATGAATCCTCCGGGTAATCATTTATTCATGGATGAATCCTCAAGGTAATCATTTATTCATGGATTCATCTTCAAAGTAATCATTTATTCATGGATCCATCTTTAAGATAATCATTTATCCATGGATCCATCTTCAAGGTTATCATTTATTCATGGATCCATCTTCAAGTTAATCATTTATTTATGGATCTATCTTAAAGGTAATCATTCATTCATGGATGAATCCTCCAGGTAATCATTTATTTATTGATCCATCTTCAAGGTAATCATTTATTAATGGATCTATCTTCAAGGTAATCATTTATTCATGGATCCATCTTTACGGTAATTATTTATTCATGGATTCATCCTCAAGGTAATCATTTATTCATGGATGGATACTGAGGGTTCTGATTCATTTAACGGTTCCTATTCAGGGTTCTGATTTATCCATGGGTCTATACTACGGATTCTTAATCATTTATTCATGGATCCATCTTAAAGGTAATCATTTATTCATGGATCCATCTTTATGGCAATCATTTATTCATGGATCCATCTTAAAGGTAATCATTTATTCATGGATCCATCTTAAAGGTAATCATTTATTAATGGATCCTTCTTTAAGGTAATCATTTATTCATGAATCCATCTTAAAGGTAATCATTTATTCATAGATTCATCTTCAAGTTAATCATTTATTTTTGGACCCATCTTCGAGGTAATCATTTATTCATGGATCCATCTTTAAGGTAATCATTTATTCATGGATCAATCTTAAAGGTAATCATTTATTCATGGATCAATCTTAAAGGTAATCATTTATTCATGGATTCATCATCAAGGTAATCATTTATTCATGGATCTATCTTAAAGGTAATCATTTATTCATGGATTCATCTTAAAGGTAATCATTTATTAATGGATCCATCTTAAAGGTAATCATTTATTCAAGGATCTATCATTGATTTGGAAGTGCATTCTCAGGGTTCAGATTTATTTATAGTTCCATACTCAGAGCTATCACTTATTTAGTAGATGCTCAAAGTCAGGGTTCTAATTTATCAGGGTCGAGACTAAAGCTTCTGATTTATTCATGGATGGATACTGAAGGTTCTGATTCATTTAAAGGTCCCTATTAAGGTTCTGAGTCATTTATGGTCCATACTGAGGATCCTGATTTATACAGTGGTCTATACTCAGGGTTATGGTTTATTCAGGGGCACAAACTCAGGGTTCTGATTTATTCAGGGTCCAGACTAAGGGTTATTATTCATTCAGGGGTCCAAACTCACGTTTCTGTTTTATTCAGGGGTCCATACTCATGGTCCTGATTTATTCAGGGGTCCATACTCAGGGTTCTGATTTATTCCTGGATCCATACTTGGGGTGCTGATTTATTCAGGGGTCCATACTCAAGGTTTTGATTTATTCAGGGGTCCATACTCAGGGTTTTGATTTATTCAGGGGTCCATACTCAAGGTTTTGATTTATTCAGGGGTTCATACTCAGGGTTTTGATTTATTCAGGGGTTCATACTCAAGGTTTTGATTTATTCAGGGGTCCATACTTGGGGTGCTGATTTATTCCTGGATCCATACTTGGGGTGCTGATTTATTCAGGGGTCCATACTCAGGGTTTTGATTTATATATAGATCCATACTTAGGGTGTTGATTTATTCAGGGGTTCATACTCAAGGTTTTGATTTATTCAGGGGTCCATACTCAGGGTTTTGATTTATTCCTGGATCCATACTTGGGGTGTTGATTTATTCAGGGGTCCATACTCAGGGTTTTGATTTATATATAGATCTAGGCTCCGGGTTCTGAATCATTTATGGGTCCATACTAAGGATTCCGATTTATTCAGGCATTCATACTAAAGGTTCTGATGTAACCAGGGTTATGGTTTATTCAGGGGCCCAAGCTCAGGGTTCTGATATATTCTGGGGCCCAAACTAAGGGTTCTGATTTATTTAAGAATCCATACTCAGGGTTATGTTTTTTCAGTGGTCCATGCTCCATGCTCAGTGATTTATTTAGGGGTCCACAGTGTTTTGTTTTGGGGTATTTTATGGGGTTGATGTATTCCGTTTGGAATAAAATTTGTGTGCATGTGGGCATGCATCTTGCTGCATATATTAAACCCATGTGTAAAAGTTGAAAAGCTGTGCTCCTAATCTCTCTTTCTAATCTTCAACCTCTCTCACCCACAATAAAGGTCTGTCAATGAACTGGTCTCTTCCCTTTCAAACTTTACAAGTTTGTGTTTAAAACAAGAATGCCATTCACTCGGCTTCTTAACATGCCTTTCTCCAAATAAACAAAACTCTCATGTTAAAACCTGGCTTTTGGGATTAGACACCTGGCATTTTTGGGGTTACCTTTTCACATACATTGTAAAACGGACTGGCTCTTATCTATAGCATTATTTCGTTGATTATTCAAAGAGGTGAAAGGCTATGCATCATTGTATTACATGTTTTAAGGTAGTTTTAACTATTACCAAAATGCTTTACATGTGTACGTAATTAAAGGTTTAAAACATATATTTTGGCAAAAATGTGGATTTGTAGATTTCTGTCTTTGTCAGATTAATTTCAAAATTTTCTATAAAAGAGAAGAAAACCATTGGTCCTTGAATGAAGTGATTTATTTTTTAAATATTAAATTTAAAACTATTGGAAATATAAAGAAGGTTTTTCTTAAAAAGCCTGTACCTAGGTTTAGACTTTAAAGTTGTCAAAATAAGACATTGCCATTCAAGACAGTTATAAACTTTCGAAAAACAAGCAAAATAAGAGTCTAGCTATTTTATTCAAAAATAAATTATCTTGAAAATTTTTGATAACTTAACTAGGCACATTTCAAATGATTTTTGGTTCTGCATGACAAAAATGATCAACTAGAAAAACAACAATGTCCATAGAAAACCGAAAAGCAAGCATTTTGTAGCTCTCATATGACACGTATAAAATCTTTTTTTTACCTGTAGGATTTTCCAGGTGTAAGTTTTAACGAGTCGAGCTCCTCAGGTGTATTCCCAGTAAACAGGTAGTAAAACACGTGGAAATTTTCCTCACCAGTGTTTTGTTTCACCAAACGAGATTTCTCTAACAGGTACTCTGAGATCTTAGCACCAAGAACTGAAAACAAAGTGAAAATGTTTGTGTGATTGATTGTGGTTTAACATCGTTACTGTATTTAACTTATATGACGACGGATTGTCCATTTGACAATTTCCTTTCTCAAATGTGGTAGAAAACTGGGAATAATCCTCTTAAAAACCACCTGTGTTGTTGCAGCGGATGTATCATGTGACTCACTCACATACCTGAGGCAACAGACAGACTCGAACCAGTGAACGGTACATCAAAGTCGGATAAGTTTGCTGACCACTTAACTACAGACGAAACCAATCTGTTTGTTTTGGTGTGACAGTCAGATACATATATGAAGGCATATGGTCACTTGATATCTTTCACATTCAAAATTTATCCAGCCCCAATGCCGGATACCACCCTTGAGCGAAAGCAAATACCTGTGCTCAGTATTACCTAAGCAAATGTGCAAATCTAGAAATATCCCAACCAAAACCTACCTTGTCCTTTATGGAACTTGAGCTGGATATATTTCCCAAATCTACTGGAATTGTCATTCATTACAGTCCGTGCATTACCAAACGCTTCTAGCAAAGGATTTACCTGGAACAATCATAATTTATTATTTAAATTTTTACCGGATAAAAAACCATCTGTGTGACTATCAGAGCCACATCCTGAGACTCACTAAAAGACTTATCAGTGCAATTTCGAGAAAAAATTTCCGGGTCCCTATCTGAAATTCGTCAGACCATAATCAGGGTTCTGAAGAAGCTTTTAGCTTTACTTTAACAGGAATTGATGAAAATAGTAATATATTGACATTAATTTGGGCTTGAAATAGTTTGGGCGCCCATATGTTTTCCGCCACTAAAATGGCTCTGGAGACTTCTCTGCTTATGTACCTGAGGTTGACAGTGAGATTAGAACCTCGGACAGGTATTCAGAAAGATCAGTAGGAAAATCCTCCAAACACTGAACCACTGCCTGGGACCTTAACAGTAGTTACAGCATAGCTCAGAAACTGTTTACTCATTTATCGTCTGGAGTGACAACAATGCAAGATATTATATTGAGACTTATCCAAATATGAGAATTTCCACCGGATAACCGTACGTCTAACTCTACCTTGTTATGTATAGGATTAAACTACTTGTAAATATTGTATAACATTTGAAACTATCTTTTATAATTATAAATATTTTTTTGTTCTCTGTACAGTACTTTAGATGATTCAAATAAACTGAAATATATAAACAACATAAATTGTTAATTATTTTTTTGATTAAAAAAAAAATCACTGCATTCTCTTTATATACTAATAATGAGATAAATTAGTATTTACTTTAATGAGATAATGAGATAAATTATTATTTATTTAATGAAATAATGGGATAAATATAAAATATCAGGAGACATCCTGTTTTGGATAAACATAGCAATTTATTTATTCCTGGGAAACACCATTATTCGAAAAGAAAAACACCAATGCAAAAAAAAAAAAAAATCAGACCTGTAAAATTTGTTGTTCGAGTTGTGTGTTTCCATGACAAAGTTCTATCAACTGTCGGATGAGAAATTTCGTACTTTCTGTCTTTCCGGCTCCACTCTCACCACTGATAACAATAGATAACATATTAACTTCATTTATAGTCAATTTATTTTTATAAAGAAAAACATTTTTAAAAATTGTAAGCTCTCGGAAAGAAACGTATATTCTACTTCAATTATTTGAAGTCTTCAGCCATAAAGGGTAGGCCTCTGTGCTTTGAACAAAATAATGTCTTTATGAACAGAACAAAAAAATAGTGTTTCTCCAGTGACAAGTTAACACTGCATGTTTTTACTCAGAACATACAATCTTTCGGCAAGTTGACCAAAATGTGTTTCTGATGTAGTATAAAACAGAATGACAAAGGGAGTTGATCAACTGTTATGTTTTGATTTTATAAAGTTTGTTTGTTTGTTTGATTGGTGTTTAACATCGTACTCAAGAGTATTTCACTTATACGATGATGGATTGTCCACTTCACACTGTACACAGCCTTATTATTGTGGAAAGGAGGAAACATAGTAAAAACCACCCATGCGATTACCTGATGGTTGACAAGCGGACTTGATCCGATAAACAGTTAATCGAAGCAGGTTCAGTTTAGGAAGCACACTCGCTACCACTAAGCCACAGCGGCGGGTGATTTTATAAAGAGTGGAATTAGTAAAGAGTAACTGAAAAATGTTTGAAGGAGTTGAAACCAAGATGAGTTAATAAAAAGTGGAGTTGATAAAGAATGGGACTCATGATAGAGGAAGTAAACAATTGGGGTTGATTAAGAATGGGACTGATAAAGAGGGGAGTTTTAAAAAGTGGAGTTGATAATGAGTTGAGTTAATAGAGGGGTTCATAAAAAGGTATTGGTGGATGAGGATGTTAAGTTTATAAATTGTAATGTTGATAAAGGCAAGAGTTGACCAAGAATGGAAAAAACAAAGAGCATATTTTATAAAGAGTGTACTTAATATTAGAGTCTGGGCATTGATTCAAATCAGTTCTAGTTTTCATTAAATTTTTTCTTTTTAAATACAAGTAGTAAATTAAAAGCAAAATGGAGGGGGTATAGACATCTAAAATTTCAACAAAGTATAATGAAAGATTTGTAAGTCCTGCAAACCAACCTGATAAGTACACAGAGATTGGTTGGCTGTAATCCTCGTTTACCCAGCATGCACTGGTAAGCCTGGTCAGCGAGGGCGTAGATGTGGGGAGGATGGGAACTTTTCTTGTGAACAAAATTATATTGCTGTGAGACCTACAAAAAAAAGCAGGAGAAATTACACATTGTTAAAGATTTTTGCAAAACATCATAAACAAGACTTCAAATGTTTGCAGCATTTTGATTGGTAGAGAAAAAAGAAATGAAAAATCGACCATTCAAGAATTCTCATATTTCTCCTTACTACAAATCGTACGGTGGGAACTACTCAGTCACAGGACAAAACAATCAAATTAACCAGGCTCAATGGAGGACAAATCATAAGATGTTGTCACAACATTATGACATGATTCAACTGTACTAGGATACAACTTTATCTCCTGATGAAACACAAGACCAATACATTTTTTGTCTTTTTTTAATTTCTCGCTTATAAAAGAGAGTCGAATTTTGACATATGGGCACACGTCCTATCTATCATATTATTCCATAGCAATCCTGGGTTTATATTTCAGAAGAGGCAAGCAATATTTACTTTCTCCACATTTTTACACATATTTAATGAGACATGACGACTGTTATGGATGTACAACTTCTGAATATAATTGGGTAGCGACGTTTCGATCTCGATGCTAAGAC
>JAVFBW010150472.1:0-12282 GCA_034783835.1 Mopalia ciliata
ATATGAACCATCTGATACGGATAAATATACGATGCCTCTGTATCTGTGTGGTGAGACTCATAGGTATATGATAAAACGTTATATATATGTCATTACAGCGAACAGCATGGAAACATAGCCAATGACCTATATATAACTCAAATGTGTCTCCAAACAGTGGAGAGCGGTGTAGCTCATGAATATTCAATATCGGCCCGACTTTGACCTCAGCTTTACGTCGGAGGTTATTTACGGTACGGAAATGGCCGAGGATGTTCAGAAATGTAACCACTCGTTGAGAAAACTCGTTACATCTGGCGTACCGGGACGAATGAAATAACAAACAACACCATATTACATGTTGATATATCTCACTGCAATGTGCTCTTCAGACATGAGGTCACCTTGTTCCCATTGCAGGATAACAATTGACGCTTTTTATTCCTCTTTTTGCGATAGAAACATATACATGTTTATTGTGAGTAAAGTAGGAGTGAACATGGTAGATTAGTTTTTTTTAGTCCAAACAGATTGATAACAGATTGTGGGTTGAAACGCGTCTGGGAATAGAACCCACGACTCTCACAATCAGGCAACCGAATGGCCAGCAGTAAATTCTGGTCCATGTAGACCACTCAGCCACCCGGCCGTATACCATTGGTAATGAATATATCAGTTGTTATTGGGGATCGTGTTAAAAAGGTTACCTTAAACCGAACCAATCTACACTGTATGTTTCATAAAGCAGCCGTAATACAGAAAATCACACCTGTAAAAAAACTTAATTAAAGATTTATTAGTCGTTAAAGCTTTTGCTATTCTTGCATTTTTTCCTTGCCCAAAACCCTGCACAACCCAACTTGTTCGACATCCGGGGTCTTCTGTCGTAAATATTTACAAAAATCATCTGAATTAACTGAATAATGGCTTTTTTCTGAGTGTTTAATTGAAATAGTAGCTTAGTTAAACAAAATAAATCTGTGTCAAATGGAACTGCCAATACATTTATATAAAATGAAACAATAATCCAGCACAACCATACGTCGTCTTTGCATGCATTCCGGAAAAATAAACTAGTTGTTTCACACGAAATGTTTCCTTATTTACCCGCTTCCGATGAAAGCTTTACAGTAGCAACAATGTGACTATTGATGCGCTAGTAATCGTGCATGTTCGAGCCGATTGCAGCCAAGTATTTGTAAGCTCAGATATTGTATGATAGAATGCAATCACAAATTTAATTGTACGTAAGCAGACCATCATCTACACATGGTATTGTTTACCACTCGTGGATCGTTAAAGGAGCAAAGCGTTCTGTATAAAAAATGCGAATTATATTTTAGTCAATAACTCGAACAAGATAATATATAACCATACTATTTATGCAAATAGTTGAGTATAAAGTCAAATTATTCGTCTTGACGTTGGATAACAATGTATGTTTCGCCTGACAACATATTTACTCATATAGATCTGTAGATATTTCACAATGTTGCACTATATTAACCACAAAGACATAAGTGCAAAGAAAACAAGGAATGGATTTTTTTTTTTTTACAGATTTAGATGCACGTGACAGACAAGGAAATACACCATTACACACAGCCGTAGAGTACAAACAAAGGGAGAGCATCGACTTCTTCATCAGAAATGGAGCAGACACGGCTGCCAAGAACGAGACGAATTTAACTCCCCTTATTTTAGCCATTGATCTCGGGTTTGCGGATATTTTGCAGGTGAGGCCCAGTAGTACAGGAAAAGTAACCTGGAAAAAGCAATAGCACTTTACTGTATAACCCTGCCCTTATATCATCAATGTGAAGCGAACTGCTAAGTCCGATCTACAAACTCCGATTGTATTGTATTGTTTATTCACCAGAAAGTTAACAAGATATACCAAAACAAATAAGCTTATCTTGAATAGAAGGCGGGAATAAAGTCTAACAGACTGTCTGTCACGATTTAACTGTCAATATTTTTAAAGTCCTGGAGTGGAATTTAAACAAATTGGTTCGAATTCACAGTGGACTGATTGAAATATCTTGAAAGAATATATAGTTAGCTGTTATTTTTTTTACTATTTCAAAACACTAGCTCAGCTTCAAATTCGTTGATCTTTCTCGGGTATAATTAAGTCTTATTCAGCAAACTGGTTTGCTAATAAGGATAAAAAGTTATGTACTTTAATGCAGTTTGTAACCTAGTTTAACTTCGTGTATTAACCGTCAGACCTTTTACATGCTGTTGGTTTCTGTTCCACCGCGACAGGCCTTACTGGAGACGAAAATGGTGAATGTGGGAGAACCGGGTGAAAATGGCGCTACTCCTCTCCATTATTGTACCTATAAAGATGAACCGGAATGCGCACAAATACTGGTAACATCCGGGCTTGTATAGTCTGATATATGTCCGTTCAATACTGGACCATAAAACCCATGCTAAATTGTATTGATATGCCTAGAACTTCATGTTGTATTAAGCTCAACCTAAGGCATATGTTGTACAAGAAATTCCATCATACCTAAAAGTAGACTTATGTAATTTTACCTAAATACCCATTAATATTTTCAATTTTTAGTGGAGTTGTATTAGCATAAAACATAATTGTCTCGACCCTAGGCTTGCATGTTTAATATTACCAATGCCATAACATGTATAACAGTCCCGTCAAAGACTCCGTATTCAAAACCATGTTTGTGGAGTTGGAAATCCTTACACGTTTTTCAGATTTCCCATGGAGCTAATCTGAAGTGTAAATGTTTCAACGAGTTCTATCCCATCCATTCGGCAGCATATCACGCATCCACAAAATCTCTGGCAGTCATTCTTGATAATTGTGAGTAGACTTTTATTGTCATATATATTTTGTATCTTTTAAAACTAAATGTTATTTAAAAACCCGTACGTATATTTACAATAGGGTGTCTGTGGAACACTTATAATCTGGTTGTTTTGATGTAGTAATAGAACGGCGGAAGAGTAAACCAACCAGCATCCGGTGCTTTTTGGTATCTGACGATAAAGGTAGTTTATCGACGGTCACAACAAAGGCACACACATAGCAAACTTCAGTCTATTTTCTGTGAATGAATATATCTTTCGGGCAATTCCATGTCTATTTGGCGTCGGTCGACATAATGCTGTGATAAATATATTCGACATATATTTAATGATAATGAATTATGTTTTGTAGGTAACTCGCAGGACTTGAACAAACATAAGTTACTGTCATTAACAGACAAGGAGAAGAACACTCCGCTTCACGCTGCTGTGACCAGTGGCGACTTAGAGGTAAGTTTATGTTGTCGGCATTAAGTAGAACTAATTGAGTATTGGTTTATCATAACTGGCATCGTAAAACTAAATTAAAAGCACCAAGGTGAAGAATAATCTAGTTTGAAAATAGCAATTTACAATTAACAGCGTAGACTTGACATGATTGAGGAACGAAACAGCTAAGGGCATTCTGAGAAGAAATTCCATGGTAGACTATTTAACACACATTTTATGGTACTGCTTGAACAAAACACTATAGTACAGGTTATGTCTGGAACTATTCAGCCTTTGGTTGCTCTTGTTTGTGAATACCTTTCGCACTTTATTGTTATTCTGCCCAAGCTTTTTAAACCTTTATCCACCAAATACCGCTTATAAGCATTATTTAAGTTAAGAGGAATCGCCAATTGTAAAACTTCCCTACGAAATCCGTGATTATAATGCTGGAAGTTTTGTAACAGTACAAGCTTAATATTTACTAAATATTGTTTATATTTTTACAAAGAAATTATAATTGAAGTTTGACTAAAAATTGTTTACCTTTAATGAACATTAAGTAGCTTTGTGGATATTTGTTATGTTATTTCTATTACAGACCGTTAAGGCTTGTCTCAAAGCTGGCGCTTCAGTCAAAGCACAACAGGTATGACAGTTGTATTGTAATCATTCGTACACATAAGAAGTTTGTTGCCAGTTAACCATTACTCTTAATAATGCACCCAAACATTTTCATTTACAAGTAGTGTGCCCTCAGAATAATTTAAATAATGGCAAGCAAATATGCTACATCATACAGTATAAGTGTAGTTAAACTAATGTTGAAATGAAAATGTAACATGTAACTAGCCCGCTAGATTAATTTGCTTTGATTTGATTTGACTTTTTCACCAAACATAGAAATACTCTATGATACAAGATACATATATATATAAATTATTCACAATCCACTTCAGTGGAACTCCATAAGCTTCAAGGAAGTTTTTCATATAAATCCCCACACAATTCTCCTATAATTCGTCTATTAAAGGAAGAACGGTTGACACCCGTCCATTTGGCCGCATCACAAGGATCTCTGGAAATCTTGGAGCTTATGTTTGAGCTGGACGCTAAGGTGATGTCCAAGGCCATTGATATTAAAGACAACCTAGGGATGTCTGCTCTCCACAAGGCAGCCGTCTTCAACCATGAAAATATCGTACGATGTCTTCTTGACCACGTGAGTAAATGAAATATAAGAATAATCATAAACAGTCTTCAGTCATATTAAACATTTACCACACTGAATGATGGTTTTAAACATTCCTAACACCAAATGCTAGCTGTTAAAAATTTCTCACAACGAGTGCTTGTTGTTAAACATTTACAACACTTTGTGTTAGTTTAAAAACATTTCTCACACTGAATTCTGGCTGTTAAACATTTCCCACACAGGGTGCGGACATTAACATTGAAGACAACACGTTACGAACTCCACTGATCACAGCCTCGGCTAAATGTGGTTGGAACACTGTCAGATATCTTATACAGAGAGGAGCACAAATTCACCACAAAGACGAAAAAAGTAGGAACTTTCTTCATCTGGCGATCAGAAATGGCGGCAGATTGCACCAGTTTGGATACGACTTAATCATTGTAAGCTTATAAATAAATCCATAAAGAGAAAATAACTCTTTGAAGTACATTTTAAGCCCTTGCTGGACCACTTGACAGATTTTCAGAACATCCCTTGTAATATTCACTTATGCAGAAGCATATAAATCTGAATTATATATATGTATATATTGTTGGAAAGCTTGAATACTCAGGATTACATATATGTGAATGTGATGAAATTCAAATTATTATTTTGAAAATATTGCAAAATGAGTAAATGTCATCAGAATTTTTTTTTCTTTCTATGATTTATTTCTCGAGGTGCAAAAACGATAAGAATAAATTAGTGGACCGAGTATAATAGTCCTTAAAAAAAAATTGATTAGAACGATCCCAGTCGATTTGTTTGGTCTATTACACCTTGGATAGTCTTATAAAAATGTAAAATACAACTTTCAGAAAACATTTTTAAAAAATCCAGGAAGAACGTCTGAAAAATGAGGCACCGTTTACTAGATCGCATTGTGGTCTTCACAACGGTACAAGTTTGAAGCTTCTACCATGAATTATTTTCTAGAAATACGTCTTGCAAAATGTAGAGTCTGCTTAAAACTGAATTGCCAGAAATAGGCTATTAAAGTTTTGCGACTTGATAACAAGTCTCCAATTTAACTGTTTGCAATTAGAATGCCGAATTTGTTTCATCAACATATAGTTTAAATACCTTACTTTAAATCCAAGAGATAAAAAAATTGGTTCATTTTGAACCCAACGGGTCCAGCAAGACCTTATTAAAATGATTGGATTGTTTGGAATATTATTTTGTTCTACAAGGCTAGGTCTTATGTCAACGGCATTCACTCTAAAAATTACCTGTTGTATAAAACCCGTGAGACAATATATAACAAAGTTAATGCAAATTTCAATTCGACTTTGAGATCACTTCCAGACGAAAATGATAGAAAAAGTTGTTTTCTCCAGTCAAAACAAATTTCACTTCAAACAATTTTCACTGTTTTATTTTGCGTTTGACCTTGTAGTTATTTCTGTGTCTGCCGTTAATTTTTTTCAGCAATAATTGTAAAAAATTATGAGTTGATTTTTGTCAGAATGCAAAGAATTTGTTAAACGAGAAGGATGACTTTGGTTGTACACCTCTTCACTACGCCTCGAAAGAAGGTTACCTCTCCGCCATTGAAGATCTCATTGGTCTTGGAGCCGCGCTTAATCCCAAGGACAATCAGAGACAGTCTCCCTTCCATTTTGCTGCCAGGTGAGGGTGGACGATAACCAGGCTCATGGATTGGAATAGAATTAGCCATTTTTTTTCTAAAGAAAATCGACATCTCAATTTGTATCTATATTACTGTTATCAACATTTACCTCATAGCTTAAGTGAATTCTAAATATTACATAACCGTAGACATGTTATCCTTCTTCTTTCTGTGCTTCAATATGTATTCCTTGTTATTTTACAATATTTCATAGCTCTACCTTATCAAATTTCCTTAAATGACTGATATTACTCTCAATGGAACAAATGGAGTTCTTATAATAAGACCATGTGTAGCTAACTATTTATAATCAGTCTACACATGCACCACTATAATTGAAAGTTAAAGAAATGGATGGAGATAGGCCTATTATTTAACCATCATATATCAGTAGAGGAAATTTAGGTTTCTTTTTTCTCTCATATTTTTAACGGGGTCGTGATGACAAGTTCACGTGTTTATAAGGAAACTACCTCGGATATGTCTGCCAGAATCTTTCCCTATCTTCAATTTTCTGGGATTTTTGGAGCAAATATATGGAGTCGCCTTGGGGAGAACAACGATGAAGGGTATTTCATGCGTGCGGCCAGAGGACCTGCGCCCCATAAATCAGTAGCCTTTATCTTTCCAGCTCTGATTGTTCAACGAATTCCTGATGTTTGAATTCAATATGTTTATGTAAAACACTGGCATTTTAAGATGACAATTTTTTTTTAAAGTTTCTACAGCCATGTCCAGATACCATTGACAATCCTGGCAGACAAACGTTGGTAACAATCTCAATAAATGTAATCTCGACATTATTGCGTCATATTTACAGGTATGGCCGCTATAATACATGCCTGCGCCTGCTTGACAGTGAACAAGGACCTAATATAATCAACGAGTCCGATAACACTGGTTTAACGGCGTTACATATTGCTGCAGAAAATGGACACACCAAAATCTTATCCTTGCTTCTTCAACGAGGCGCGGCGGTTCAGAGGAGTTTTAACGGAGATACGCCGCTACATCTAGCCACGGCCAATGCCTACACAAAGTGTATGAAATTATTGCTAGGTGTTCACTCTAACCTCTTAGACTGTAAAAACAAGGAAAGGGTAAGTCTTGGTTATTTGATAATCTAATTCATTTTAAATCTCACCTTTAAAAGTCATTCAATGAACGAGTAGTTTTACGCTATCCTGCAATGAGCTTACTGTAAACGGTTAACCTTTCACTATTAATACTTGTGTCTAGTAACAACTGTATTGGTGTTCCTAATTTTGTGGATAATTGTTGTTGCCATCATGCACTAAACTCAAGGGTTGAATCCTTCGTCCATTGGTTTGGGACGCCATGAGTGAGATGAACGCAATTATGTATTTAAACCGCAATCAAACAAAACATTTTAACCAGTTGTATGTAATACTCATTGTAGGACTGTGCGCTGCACGTAGCAGCTAAGCAGGGTCATGTAACGGCGATAACCCTCTTGCTCACGATGTGCATCCGGTTAGAGCGAAACCTTGAGGACATGACCTTCTTTGATTACATCCTTGACAATAAGAACAGTGAAGCTGCCATGGCCGTTGTCACTCATAATAGGTCAGTCTTATATTGTTGCACCTGTAGTTTCCTCGAACCAAATTTGTTGTTTATTTGTCCTCTCATTAAATGAAACAGAGAAATTGTTTAATTATTACCTTCTCTCTCATCATCTACACAAACCGTTAATGCCTTCCACCTACACTCTGAACCAATCAGTCTTAACTGGAAGAGTCCTCCAGGTGACCCCCTTTTACTGCGACGGAAGCCTGCAAAAGGGTTTCGGAACCTGATTATTTTTAACTGGAATATTGCTATTAACAAAGAAGAAAATTCCAAACGGCACAACAATTATTTCACGGCTGATAATTTGAGTCATTTTGTGCAAAGTGTTGAAATTTAACGAAAAGACAGTTTCAATGTTCTTTGGAACAACATATATGCATTGCGTTTCAGACAAGTGTTATTTAACAGAAAAGTTATAAAACAATGGGTGATATGTCGTGGGAGTTCATATGCTGACAAACACAACATACATGTATATTGTCTGTCTTTTTCCCTTAATTAGGTGGAATGAAGTTATGGAGCTTACCTCTAACAAATACAGCTGTACGATGATTGGTCTCATTCAACAACTACCAGACGTCACCATTGTAAGAACAATAACTGTTATTCATGATATGTATGACCGATGCCCTTTAATACGATGGAAGAACACCCAGCTCGAAGTGGCCTGGCCATGTAAAAGCTCTCTGCATTAAGTCGTAGAAGTTATGAACTATGGTTCATGCAACCATCACTATATGATATTTATTTATGATGGCGCCTTGTAGGTATTTCATGCAATTCCTTTCCTCTTTAGGGGAAACAGAAACTATAAAGTCAATTAGTTTGGCAATGTCCGAGTCTATCGGACTTCACTTGAGGTAACACTCTTTGTGAGGTTCTCAGTCAATACAACTTTACAAAGAACACACGGCTTAAAAATAAATGTGTAGTTGATACGGAGAGGATTGTGAGACGATGTCAGATGTTGAAATAAGAGGGTATTCAGTTGTTGAAGTTTGTTTTCTTACACAAGGTGATCCACATTCCTCGATCATTTTCTACTCACAGGTGGTCCTTAATAGATGTCACACGTATTCAGAGCATGATAGAAAGGATAAAGACTTTCACGTAAGTTAATATATCAGAAGGCTCGTTTTTCGAACGATTAATTCAACAGAAAATGGGGAAGCGGATTTTTTTTCTTTGCGAAAAGCCAAAACCTGTTCATAACAAAGTACAACAGTGGCGTAACCCCGACGGATGACTGATTCATTTAATTTCCGTTTATTTGAAAAGATTAGAAATACAAACCAAATCTGGATTTATTATTCAGTGACTTTTGGTTAATGGGTTTATGGTTGATATGTTGAGAATAGAATTGACCAATGCCCTGCTAAGACTATTATACTATATTAATTTAGTACAGATCCACGGCTTAAATACCATTAACAGAGAATAAGGTGTTGTCTGATATACCCCGAATGTTTGGAACGATAGAACATTAGCTGGATTGATTTATAGGAATCCTCCAATTAAAGTTATCACACCATTCTATTTGTCGTTGTTTGTGGTTGTGGCTTAGTGGTTTTGCATGTGCGCTTGCTAATACGACATCAATGTACCATTTATAGCATCGAGTCCGCTTGTCAACTGCGTATAGGAGTTTCATACGATGCGGTTCCAACTATCGCAGGGTGGTTGTTTTGATGATTGCTCCCGGTATTCCATCGTTATTAGGTAGAAAGCAATGTGAAGTGGACAATCCGTTGTCATATAAGTGAAATACCATTGAGCACGATGCTAAACCCCAATCAAAAAAAAAAATAAATAAAAACAATGTATTTATCTATTTCCCCAATAGATTCATATCAAAAAACACCATGACAAAACATCGCTTGGGATTCGAAGCAACTGTTGTTTGTAACATAGCAATGTCAGCCTGCTAAAGTCAACCCTAAACTTTAAAGTAAATAGTTTTAAGATTTGTTTCCATGTGAGCGTTTTAACTATTATCTTGTTTATATACAATATCATTTATGTTTACACACAAACTCATTATGTTTACACACAATATCATTTATGTTTACACACAAAATATTTTCATAAAATATCATTTTGTATAAACACACTATCATTTCAGTTAGCATACAATATCATTTTAGTTTTCAAACAATATAATTTCAGTTTACATACAATATCATTTCAGTTTACATACAATATCATTTCAGTTTACATACAATATCATTTCAGTTTACATACAATTTTCAACACTTACACTGCCCCTTTGATGACAGTGATGCACGCATGAAGCCCACGGAACATGATTGTCGAATGGCCGCTGTGAATGTAAGTATCTTGCTTACATTAGCTAATTTATTATTTAGAGAAGGAGAAAAGGAAAGATATCAGGATTCTAACTGCTCAACAATCTGTTATGTCACTGCAGTGTTATGGCATTCTTACATTTACTCTATGAACTTTGACCTTACCTAGATTCCTTTTTAAAGGGTCTTGTGTGGTCTTCTATTTCAACAGAATTATGCTATTGATTACGATGCTTGTGAAATGTGTATGAAGCTTCATAGCTAACACCATTGCTAAATTTTATCTCATTGACTTCTCGCTCCTTCCATCATACACTCAAGATATATTTATGGTATTCAAACTTCACAGTGCATGACAAAGTTTCCTAAACTACTGTAGATTAATAACGGCCAACACATTAACGTTAGACCACTGGTCCCTGCTGTTGCCGATATCTAGATTTCTGGTATTATTTCAGGCCATGGTCCAGTTTGGTAGAGTTGATTGTTTGTCACATCCAGTCTGTGTTAACTTCCTACAGATGAAATGGTAACGATTCCTTATAATAGACCAATAAGCCTTATTGCAAATTTTTTTAATAGCTTTTGTGGCAACACAAATCAACGTGAAAATGAATAACGAGTTTTTTTCTCACAATTATGAATGTTTTTTGTTGTGTTTGACAGATTCAATAATTGAAATAAATTTTAAATGGGATATGGCTACATGGATTCATGTGGGAAAGGGGCGGGGGTTATTGCACTGGGCATCTTTGTACTCATTGGCAGTAACTGTTTTGCTTTTCTAGGATTGGTTGTGGAATGTGGTTTCATTTTATCTATCTCAGTATGTATATTGTGTATCTGGCTTTGCTGACCAACCTCGCCATTTCTAATCGATACATCCGGCCTGGAACTCTAGTTGTCTCCATTACCACCAATAACTCTACCCCGGCTATGTACAATTATTCAACCAGCATTAACTCCACCAGCATACTTACAGATAGAGTGCACCAATCCCCCCAGGTAAAATAACAGGCTAGCTCATCGAGTTATGTCATTTGTATGTGTTTTTATCGTGTGTTTGGGTAGGTTATATATGATAAGAGGGTTAGTAACTCGAGTCTCCGCATATACCCATGTTCTTACCTGTTTCCAGTCCGGGCTAAATCTTCTTTGATAAGTTTATAAGGATTGATACAAATGCATTTGAAATGGTTACCAGTTAAAACAGTATAGGATAAATAATTGTGTTGACTCCAAGTTTTGAAAATTTACCTTTTCATGAGACGATTAACTTTTTTTTATGAAGCGATGCTGTCCACACGAATACCTTGACTGAAGGCTTATTGTTTTTGTCCGAAACAATTTTCGTCCAGGACTAAATATTTAGAAAACTTCATTGTGGTTTTAAAAAGCATGCAAAGGGCTACATTGTTTGTTCTGAAATGCGTTTATTTGTTTTCTGGTTGCAGACGTCCATGTTTACAAACATTAGTCTGTATGTTTTAATAATTTGCTCTGTGATTAACAGTATCAAGAACATCATTCAAATAATACAGCAAGTAAGTTTTCTTCCTCAATTTGAAAGAAGATAAAAACACCTGAAAGATAAAACAGTTTTCTTTCTAATTTGAATTAATGTGACGTAACATCGGAGGTTTACAGAAAATTGAATTACAAATATAGAATTGCCTCGCCGACAATATTTCTAAACTGACTCACCATCCTGTCTACTGACTTTCTTACCAGAGCCAAACTGACAACCCGGTGTCTGTTGCCATGCCAGATTGTGTTATTCGAATTAACTGATCACCTTGTCCTCTGGCTTCTTTTACCGGGTGGGACATTCAAAAGGGGTCTCATCGTGTGTTCCGACACTCTTACCTATCTTACCTCAAACTCAAATAAACAGGTGCTTTTTATACAATATTGGTTTTGAAATCACCAACCACCATTATAATATTACGGTTTTATACGCTGTTGGTAGAAGAAAGCCCTGGTCCTTACTCATTGCTGGCTAGTGTTATAGAAATTGACTGCCATCTCATGAAGTCGGAATGAACAGCCCAATTTCAATAATTTGCTGTCGACTGATAATGTGTTAGAACTGTTCTGACCACTTAGATGTATTGTTAGTTTGATTACGCCATCAATAAAACCAGACAATCCTCTGGAAAAGTGAGGAGTAATACACTGGTTTGGGAAGCAAACAGAAAGAGCTTAGGAGACTTATAGTCCATGAGCCAGGTATCAAAATATTGGAGCGGACTACCAGAAAG
>JAVFBW010150483.1:0-12281 GCA_034783835.1 Mopalia ciliata
ATCGGGTCTGCTCTGGGATAAAGATCACAATCTCAACTTTTGGAATATGCAATAATAAAAAAATCTCAAATTTTGAGCTGAGGGGGGGTTAGAGTATCCTTAATCCTACTTTGATGTACCATTACTGGATCAACAGATCGAGTCTGTGTGCGAACCCCCAGGTGAATGAGTGAGTCACACAGCATGGTTTTTTTTTTAGATTTTCTTCCAGTTTTCCACCATACATATAATTAGGGAAGTAACATTGTGAAGTGGATAATTCTTCATAAGTGAAATACATATACATGTACGGTACCCATGAGTACAAACAAATTAGACACCCAACCAAAGTAGATCTTTGTTCCAGATACAAGTCAGTTGACCAACGGAGTTGATTTAGAGGTCCTTGCTTTCAGTCTTCACTTAGAACATTTACTTTGGGTATATTTTGGAGAAACAAAAATCGCTACATGTTACTGTGTCATTTGTATAGTGCAATCCTAGGAAAAATGTAAAATTTCTCGCAACAAATAAATTTTCAGGTTAAAAAATTCTCAGCAGATTCTACATTCTGTGAATATGGTTAAAAAAAAATCTTAAAGTTCAACTTTTTGGGTTTGACATTGATATTGGAGTGGGTTTTATAATAAAAATTATTATAAAACAAAAGTTGAGATTAGATCCTAGCGTAGGATTTCACCCAATGTAACGGTCAGTTGCTCTCTTATACCAGATTAAATCCCTAATAAAGGATTAGTGATACACCTAAAACATGATGTGACATCTAATACTGGATTAAATTAGTAACAGTTGGAGCAATGATCCCCTAACATAAGATTAAATCGCTAATACCGGGTAAGAGATAGACCTTCAACATGGCATGAGCAATTGGAGCAACTGGCCCCAGGTGTGTCATATATTGTTTCTCTCTCCTTTTGGCGACCCTGCAAAGTCATCACAAACATGTGAAATACCCTTGAGTATGACATTATAGACTAATACGAGGAGTCGAAGTAAAAAAAAGCACTTAACATGGGAATGATGTGATGTGTCTGGTTTGTTGATAAAATGATCCTCTAGAGTTTTGGACTTTCTTATATGATTTTTGTCTAAAATCCTATAGGATCAAATAGTATTTTTCTGACAAGTGACCAGAACAAAAAAAGTTGTGCCTACAGTTACAAACACTCAATGAAATTCCACTTTTATCAAACCCAAAACAAACAAATCATCTATTGTTTTATTGATTTCAATGCATGTTTACTGTGGGTTATCATAATACATTCCTTAACTTTACATAAAATCCACTGACTGAGCTCTCACTGCGACATGGTTTCTGTTATCGATTCCCGCCCACTCACAAACATTTCCATTCCCCACCAACTGATAGTTGGCGTATATGTGCATCAGTGCAGCTGTGAGGTTGGAAAGACTGTTGTCTGTGGCATCTAACTGTTCCACTGATGTGCAGCCAAGTGCAGTAACTCTACATCTAACCAAATTGATCGGGATGTTCAGGGTTCAGGCATGTGCAGTGAGATGCACTGAACCCTAGCAGTCTGTGTGTCTTCTAAAGGCAGTTAATGTCCATCTCTATCAAGGATGTTGTTTTTAGCCGTACCCTTTTTGATAGGATTGACTGCTCGACTTGGAAGTTTTTGTCTGCAACAAGGTTTACATATGAATCGATAATGTCTGCACTTATTGAAATCCTTCATTTTATAATGGGTCTCTCAAAAAACAACATGTAATAAACATGTGGATGTCTCACTGTAGCTCGGTCCATTGTACATTGGACTGCTGATCCACTTGACATTAAATTGGATCATTAGGCAATCCTCCGTGGTAACAATATTGGTGATAGTCATGCTTTTAAATGGCGCCGCCCACATCTATCCATGAATGAAACCTTCAAAGAAAGCCACGAATTTGATCATTTTAACGTTAGACCACCTGCACACCTTTTATCCACATGTCGAATCTCTTATTCCAAATACCTAACATAAAACTGATTCAAAAAATCCTATCAACTGTATAGCTATGTATAAAATAATGTGGATATTTTCATGGCTGTGGCTAAATGGTAGCGTATGCGCTTACTAATCTTACTTCAGTTTACCTTTCACAGGATCAAGTCCGCCTTTCGACTCTGTGGGGTTGGTTTTTGCGAGACTTCCTCTCGCGTTTCCACCGTAATTTGGCAAGAAACATTGTGAAGTGGATAATCTGTCATCATATAAGTGAAATACCGTTGAGTATGGCATTAAACCCCAATCAAACAAATAAACCATCGTGTCTTGTCAGTAGCGTCAGAGGTGGTTTCTTTCACCCTTTGGGCTGTCACACTGTCAAGTGAGTGAAATAACCTTAACTACAGCATTAATCCCCAATCAAACAAACAATCTTGGGACTCCAGAGACTGAGTGGTTTATCTCTGCGTTCCAAAGTTACCTGTAATTCAATGTAGTCCTAAATGAATACACCTTTCACAAATCAACAAACCTACAGACATATTTCTGATTTCATATCAAGGCGATGTCTAACAATATTGAAAGTGTGTCCACATGCTGTTTGCCTGAATAAAAATGTAACTTAAAAGTTTTCTTCACAATGATAATTTTACAACTGAACTATTTCAATATTACCAGTTATTTAGGAACATCTTTTGTCAATGTCAATTCAGTGTCCCAATAGGCATTTAAGAGTTGAGCTCCATCGAATGTTCCATTAACAGGAATGGCTTTGTATTTACATTTACAAGTACCTACCCTCTGGCTAAAGGTAGTATGGATAAAGGTGTGGATAACTGGCTGATGTTGAGGTACACACCCCTCTGAAGCTCTGTGTTGTTTTTTTATAATGTAGAAACTGTCATTGAAACAAGTTGCTTCTTATTATTACATAGATTTCGAAACTTCTTTAAGTGGCATTTAGAAGCTGGTGGTTATAAAACACATACACATCATTATGGATTACTACTTCTAGGTTTATTAACAGGCATGAGACTAAACCTAGTACCAAATGATACCTTAGTGAGAATAAACCTAGAAGTAGGAATCCGAACAATGTGTCTGTGTTTTAGATTTGGAAATTAATACAATGAACATTTTCAGTGATCATTGTTTTAAAACATGGCATTGGTAATTGCGGGGGAGGTTTTTATGATGTTTCGTCCCATTATTCCACCATAACTAGGCAAGGAAAGCTGTGAAGTGGACAATCAGTGGCCATATAAGTGAAATACCCTTGAGTATGATGCTAAACCCCAGGTAGTCAAACAAACAAACTTGTTATTTAACATGTGAATGCTTACCCTTGCCAGAAGTATTTAGCAAGATCCTTAGGACTGTTTTGCTAAGCATATAACAGAGGTCATCCATCCTAGGCTATTAAGCTGATATGTCTTCTCCGACATAAAATGAAACTGATCAATTCTTGTATACTTCTGGTAAATGAATGGTTCACAGACAGTCACCTAGATGGTTTTACCGAGTTTACCTCCCTGTTTCGGCTCTATTGAAGCAAGGAACAGGGTGACAGGGCCCGGTCAATCTATTGTGTATAAGCAAAACACCCTTCACATAAAACCCCAAAATAAACAAATCAGTCAATTCTTGTTTGTTTTCAATGTTGTAGCCCTCTGGCTAAGGGTAGTTTGTTTGAAGAGTAACAATGCTGTCTTAACTCAGCACTGGAGGAAAATTAATTTTCCGGCATGATGGAAATGCTTTAAATCTTGGTTGTGCTAATGTCAATTCTGGTTGGAATACACCCCCATCATATAAGTGAAATACCCGTAAGTACTGGCCAATGATCCCGAAATCATACAGACAAATATACCATTACTAAGTGCAATTATTGGCTGTGTTTGTGTTATTTTTAAATGAACATAGTACAATGTTGTAATAAATGTGTAATGTGTTGTTGATAAGCTGACTATTGTCCAAATCACCAGATCTGAAGCTGACCAGTCCGATGTATGCAGCTTCTCCAGACAAATCTTCTGGTGTTCCTCTGGTTGACAGTAATCAGGATCTACGACTGGGCTAATTCTTTAATTAGGGAAGCCCATCAACATCCATCCTTTTACCATGGGGACAGGTTATACTGGCCATGGTGAAATTGAAATCGCACAACAGAATAACAGCATTTCAGCTTGTCTGTCTTCTTTGCTAAGCAACAAGAAACGATAGCTTTTATTCCAATCTCTTGGCCTTTATCTTTAGAATCCAATCAATGTAGGTTTCTGTGGAGTTCCAGGTTTTTTCAGCCCCGCAATTGACAGGTCTACCTGTGAGGAATGGTAATGCTTTCTCCAATCTGTCAACATCAGAATCATTTCCTTGACACTGATGGATAAATTGTTTCCAAGCTGAGCCAACACTTTTTGTCTCACTCCTTCACCTTATGTTTTTGTGTATTTAGTTTGCATATAAATTACTTTTCAGTTATCTTTTTGTGGTATTCAAAAGCACTAGAGGAACTGTTACAAATAAAAGTTGGTTTTTTGATGTCTAAAATTCAAAAATCTTTATATTCAAGCCAAAGCTTCCTTAAACTTCATGAGTTAAAGATTCCCTAAACTGACCAATACATTGTTGACACTGAATAAAGTTTTGAATTTTACAACAGTTACTGCTCTTTGGGTTATTTTTTTGCCCTTCGCAGAAGAGAGTGTGGAATAATTTCCTGTGCAAAGGTATAGAAGTGTTACATGTCAAAAAAAAAAAAAAAAGAGAGATTTCAGTTAGAATGAAATTGGTTATATGTGTTTCTTTTCCTGTGGTTGGAGATTTAAAATGAATTACATTATCATCACATGATCACAAAACCTTGGTTCATAAGCTACATGTACTTTTAATTAGTATTTCTTAAAGTTAAGGAACATCATTTTAAATACCTAGACCATTTTGATTAATTTTGTATGATCCTAAATGTATAAAATGTCAACTTAATTATTTTATATTTAATTTTTTTCATGATCAAATGACAGGCTGAAATTTGGCTAAATAATTCTTAACTTTAAGAAATAGTTAAGATATGGGCCCAGACCTGTGTCAAATCCTCACCATGGCTTTCTGTAAGTTTACATCATGCTGGCGGAGCTTGTGGAAGAAAGTTCCTGTTGCCCTGGTGCGTTCAGAGATAAGGGGCAACATACAGCCATTCTGTTTGTGAGGTCATTGATTTACATCTCGTGTTTGTCCTGTTTTCATGCTATCTTGTCTTTGTTTCTTGTCAGTTGCACTGAGGGTTTCTTCCATTTCTAATTGCCATGTGATGTTCGTTAAGTTACCTAAATTGCGATGTTTAACCCTTAAATAAACAATCAAACAGTCTTTTTTTCTTTCTAAACAGTTGTTGTATCTTCTCACTCTTTGTTGCCTTTGTTCTCAATACTGTTTTCCTTTACCCATAATTTAACTGGCACCATGGAATTAACGAGTGCAATAATATTAAGTATTTTGTGACAGCCAAATCAAATGGATCTCTGGCTCAATTTACAAGATTACGCCACATAATTATCAATGAAGGGTTAAATAGCCACTAGATTCAATACAGTGTAAAGATTGAAGTGATAAATTCTTTTTCTGGAAGCCTTTCAAACAGGTCAGTTTCCACCTATCAAAAAGCCGCCTGTTTGCACAACCCTTTGACTAACATTATGATAGCATGCTTCAAGTGTAATCATGCTGTGTTCACTTTAAAAAGATGACAAAAATCTTGCTTGTATTGCTTTTGTTAAACTTTGTTAGGCAAACAATTAATAATGCCTCTTATTTTTTTGTCAGAAAAAAACCCGATAGGAAAAAAATTGTCCCCCATAGAATTTACTCTCTCAACCCCCACCTCCCACCCCCTCTTTTAAATTAGCACTTAAACTGGACTGCTTGGGGAAACAATAATTTGCCAACAAAGCTAAACACCTAGGTTTGATGGTTGTGATACATTAACATGTATTGTGGCTGTTTTATTTTTAGTATACGAAGTTGAACCGAATGAATCTGTGTATGTTTTCGTGTATATTTGTACACCGTATATACCTTGCAGGGGTATAGAATCGATAATGAAGTCTCCTAGGTAGTCCTTTAGATAGCCCTCACACATTTCCTAGGTTATGTTTGTGGCAGAGATTAATCCTTGAAAATACCAATAAAACTTATATTATCTTGATAGCTTTTCTGTCTGAAAGGATGTCTGCCGGAAGCCTTCACTTTTTGTGTCCGTGATAAAAAGAAAGATGCCAGAATACTTTTTTTAATGAGGTATTGGGTGAAAATCGTGACAGATGTTTGCGAAGATTTGCAGACCAAAAATTGGGGTAACGAGACTTACATGTGGCCAGAATAACTATCTATTGTGAACATAACATGCTGCAAAGTGTCTTTACATTATAATTTATGTATAGATGTTTACAGTTAGATGAGTAATATATACAAAAATTTACAGAGTAGTTTACAAACAGTAATAATTGCTAGTCAGAATATTATTAAAGTTGGACAGGGACAGAACATGTGATTTTAAAAAAGGTATATTGTAGATAATGATTAATGTGGATGGAGGATTCCTAGATTGTTGCCCTTAGAGTGAAGTTTAAACATGGCAAAGCCAATCTGTTTTTGCGCCTTCGTTTTGCCTTTCTTGATTGTCTTGTCTCGCCTTTTAAGTACCAATATAGAGCTCTATGTTGTCTGTTACCAGACAGCTGAGCTTGTTTATTGACAGATTTTAAGTGCTTGTCTGTACAATCCAGCTCTGCCTTCTCAAACAGACAGGTGGAGGTCCAAAATATATTTATACATTAAAGGTCTGTAAAGCAGGTGTGCTGATGGTGTGAAGTAAATATTTCTATGGTTTTCACTCAGTGTTAGCTACATGTGAAGTAACAAGTGTTTATAAACAAAGATTCAATCTTTTATTTTTATAGCCCCGTGAGGGAGCGGGTGGGCCATGGCCCTGCAGAATACTCCCTCGGCTTCCTCGGTCAATTGTAAGAGGCGAGAAAAGAGGTTGCTTTCTGTTACCCTGGTGTTCGCAGAGCTAAAGGGTAATGGTTAAGCAGATTTGTTTGTGATGTCCTGTATTTCTGTCCGTCGTCATATAATTGAAATACCCTTGAGTACGACGTTAAACACCAATCAAACAAACAAACAAACAAACCCGGCCTTTCTTCTTATATTTGAGAACGGTTTTGTCGTTATGGTTTCATGTAGAACCATCCTTTCTTCTGGAGAACGCTCAAAGAACCATTATTTCAAAAAGTGCAGGCATCGAAAACTGTTGTCGGTTGTGACTATTGGCAGTTTTGTGGTAAGCTTTTCTTTCAAATTAAATAACAAAATATTCTGGATAGTAATAATCATAATCCCTTCACCTTACGGTCTATAAATTAATTTTTTAAGTATTTGCACTAAAGAAAACACCAACAAGTAAAGAAAACCTTATCGCCACAATCCACCACTATTGCAAACATCCAAAGAAAGCCAATGGAATGGTCGTCTATTTGATACATCTCTGTGTATTATACAAAAACTACACCTGCTCCATTTGCTTGACTCAAGTTCTGGCAAATGTGACTTCATAATTCAAGATGACAGCTGAAATAAAAAGCGTATTTGAAACATTTTTGAAAAAAAAAGATATAGGTGCAATTATTTTATCTTTCAGGACATGTTTAGTATATATAGCATAAATTTCAAACGTTAACATTCTAACAAACGGATATAGTAAGGATTTTGTAAAGGGTGAATTTTATCAGAACGGAATAAGGTACACTTCGTAATCAAAAACTGACGCCATTGAAATCAAAAGACAACATTTCAAATTAAATTAATTTGAAAGCAATTAAAACCCGAGCGCTCCATCAACTTGGAAAAAAGGGTTGACGACTTCATTTCCGTTTTTGTCATAAACTTTCACAAGAACAACTGACTACAATTAAGTTGTCAGAAACCATTACAAAGCTCGGTGATATAATCATTCAGCTAACACGGAGTAGTTTTCAACAGAGGTTTTGGTTTTTATTCTGTACATAAGTTGACACTTCTATGTATGCTGGGAAAATATGTCACACCACTTTCAGCTAAGCGGCTTAGGTAAAAGTCATTCCCGTGTTCCTGTGCACTTTTTACACTGAGCTGTCAGCCGTGATGTAAATATGCTTATACTTATCCGCTGACAAAAAATAATGTGTTTTTCGGGGAAAGTCAGAACAGCGTCACATCAGACATGGATGTTTGTTTGATTGGTGTTTAACGTCGTACTCAAGGGTATTTCACTTAAATGACGACGGACACAAACACAGGACCTCACAAAAGAATCTGCTTCCCGTTTCCCTATAGCTCCGTGAACACCAGGGCAACAGAAAGCAACCTCTTTTCTCGCCTCTTACGATCGACCGAGGAAGCCGAGGGAGTATTCTGCAGCCTAGGCCCACCCACTCCCTCACGGGGCACATCAGAAATGGAATATTTGGTCATGTCACTTATGGCGTTTCAGACTACAGTTGTTTTCGTCATATTTGCAGTCGCAGTCGCTTAACTAGACGTTGAAAATCAACTCCACGATGAATGAATATTCGTTTATGAAATACAATAAAGAATCTATTTGTATAATGATATTTTATTACTGATATTTGATACTTAGGAGCTAGCTACACGCTCAATTTAAAAGAAATTGCGCACAGTTATTATTTTGTGATGTAGATCATATACGGTATACAGGGCATATTAAACAGTGAATTTTGAATACCATATATGTTGCTTGAGTAAATGGTGAACGGTTTCTTCAAACGTTAACATTAGATGAGCGGAGTGACTCGCCAGACGCAAAGGGTTATCCTTTCAACCATTCACGAGAGCAATGTTATGATTTTCGAACTGCACTGTGTAATAATATTTTTATTATTTATATTTTCAATACATTCCCAAATCAGAGCTGATTTATTAAATTTTCTATAACAATTTCAACCCCAGCAAGGCTGTATAAACGGTATGCTAAAAGGGGACGTGGAATAGAAAGACAATATTCAACAAGTGACGACAAATGACGTAGCCCTAGTGTTGCTTTGTGGAGCGACCCGCTTCATATAAAACGCCTTAATAAAAAAAAGGGGTTTCTCACCCTTTGAAATCTCACTTTTAAACCTGAAGGTAATCCTGCTAAATGGTGAAAATTTCTTGGGGTGGAGGGGACGGCGGGGGAGGGTGGGGGAGTGACATACCATTTATCTTTCTCCAATTTGTATTGATATGATATACACATCGGTGTTTTCTATGTAGATAGCTGAATCCAAAAATAGTCCACGTATGTAAGAATAACCAGACTTCACAAGGAAAGCTTATAGCGCTCATTAGGTGAATAACCTGTCTGAGAAATAAATAGACAGGAAGACGGAGAGATATATACGTTTCTTAACTGATAACTCCCGTAATTGGATATGGCGAACCTAACGTCTCTGACACCTCTTCACAATATAAGGTACAGTTATGTGTATAGATCGCGTGCTCAATTTGATATAAATGTTACGAATACATAATAACGTCTTCCAATCAATAGAAAGACATTGAAGTACATATTTTGGCAATTTTCGTTAAAAAAGGTGTACGTTTCCCAAAAGTTACTGCGTATAACTAGAAGCCATAGGTTCTATTTCAAATTAAAATCTGAAGTAAATGCCATTCAAGCTCGAAAATCTCTAAGATTAGTTCCAAAATATTGTCCGATTGAGAGAAATAGCAGGGCCAGCAAGTCACTTAATGTGGTCTGCGATATTTTCATTTTGTAACGAAGACCTGGAACTTTGGGATAAACTGGCACCATTACTGTCTTACCAGGAAATGACGAAGGTGCTCTCCGTTTACAAAAAAACGAAGGTGCATACACATTTAAAAATTGATGATGTAGGTCAACACAAATCGAAGAGTTTTATTCATTTAAAAATGATTAAAGATGTTAGTATCTATAATTTGTTTGGGTGGCTGGTATCTTTAAAAAGGCAATTGGATTGATGTACAAGTGAATGATGTTAAATCATAGTCCCGGTGTATTTATACAGTTGTAATTTGTCTTGCTACGAACGCACAATTTACGCTGAATAAGCGGATATCACTACATGTAGACATTCAAAATGGTACTAGGCTTATGACCAATCGGCCTGTACGTAAGGCATGAAGGTAAGCCCGCTTCCGGTTTTAATCAATTGCGATATTTTTTATGGAATTCGTTCCTCTTCCGGTAACAGACCATTCTCTTTCTATATCTAGATTCAAAGGAAAAGTGCAAATATGCCGATTTCCCCTTCCAGTCTTATAGCTACATCCAGAAGCAACATAAAATACGGCTTTAAAGGATCGTTGTCTAAACCACAGCGACAACAGGGAACACATGTTAAGTTTTTGGCGTGTGTTCTCATTTGTGGTAATGAATAAAGCTAATTGTGTTAAGTTATAACAAACAATTATGTTTCAATTAATAGATATGACAGCAATTAAGATTCCCCGCCAAGAGTTGTGCCGTAGCCGTATGGGGTTTGTACAATGACCTCATCACTGTCCCCAAACGCATACGTCATCAAGCTTCTGACCAATCAAGCGCTTTACATTTTTCACCATTTTAAATCGATTTTTTTAATAAACAAAAAAAAACATTTCAATTGATGCAGACATGTTTCGTCAGATGCATGAAAATAATTTTTTTTATTTATGCATGTGGATATTTAACGGGGTCACCGGATGCTAAGTAGAAGTGAACTAGACTTGCGTGAAATATGACATGTACATCAGCAAAGACGTGCACGAGGAAGCTATGTCAATTTTAATAATCATCATGTGTGGGAAAATACATGTAATTAAACTTCTGCAGCGCTCAATTGCTTATGTCCATGTTTGAATTATTTGTGACTTATAGAAAATAATAATTCAGCCAATACTTGTGAACTGTTGCCGTTTAGGGGAAAATAATGTCCCTCAATGGCGAAATAACGACAGCTGTAACACCCCGGAACACACTGTCACCTTGGTTTAATAGAGAGCTAACAGAAAATCAGGAATCATTATAAATTTAGTTGAGATAATACTATATCTTTTATGAATACAGACCTTAAGTGATCGTCAACAACTATAAAACTAATTTGTGGAAATGAAACTTATCCAGAATAAGCCAATTCACCATCTTTAAGAAAACGGCTTTTATTTTTTCCGATAAACAGTCTTGGACTTTGAAGACCTTTTATTTGACATTTCGACCGAATCGATTCTAAAATGTCACTACTAGGCAGAATATACTCGAGAAAGCCGATTCGTCGACAAATGTGCGGTAAGCCTCTTTAACAGAAAATAAAAGCTTTAAAAGCAACCCAAAGAACCCCCCGCTGTACATTATAGCCATGACTTGTCACCGTCGTGGATGAAGGACCCTGATCATTGTTGGAATCACAACAGCAACGTATATGAATTATTAAGTATTTGTACGAAATTTAACAAATTCAATAATCCTCTTATCATAAATAATCGATTTAAAACCAGAGCAGAGAACCCTTGCTCTATAGCTTAACTAGTCCATTGTATCTTACGATGAGACAGGACATTCCTAGGTAGCTTAAAAAGCATTTTCTTGGTTTGTTTGTTTGTTTGTTTGCCTGTTTTTTGTTGTGTTTTTTTATACATTTTTTTTTATTGAGGTTTAACGTCGCAGACCACTCAGGAGTATTTCACGTAGATGACGACGGATTGTTCACTCTGCACTGTTCCTTGTACAATTACTGTGGTAAACCGAGAGCAAACCTTTTAAAACCCACCCGGCGGTTGCCGGAGCCACATCGTTTGAATCTCTCGTGTACCTGATGATCGACACATGATAACCACTGCCGAGCCACGGCCGCAGGCGGCTTTTCTTATACATTTTTAATGTCCAGTTATCTTTATACGTATAAGGTAAAAGGTTTAAAAACATTCTAGTGAATTCTTTAGGCTCTAGAATAACTAGTTCACTGCGTCACGTTGAGGAAAGCCACACATAATTTAACTGACCAAAGCCAATGTAAGCAGCCTTAAAGTCGACATTTGTGTCAAACTTTATCACTGAATAAAGCTCTGCCATTTCGTACACAAACTGTAAGAAAAACAGATGAAAGTGAAGAGGTAACTTGCTTATACAACGAATGTTCCCAAATGTCATGCTTTTTCAAAAAATAGTCCGCTAATAGGAGCCCAAAATCATTCACTCGTATGTTTGTTTGTTTGTTTGTTTGTTTGATTGGTGTTTAACGTCGTACTCAAGGGTATTTCACTTATATGACGACG
>JAVFBW010150494.1:0-21842 GCA_034783835.1 Mopalia ciliata
TATGTATGTATGTATGTGTGTATGTGTGTGTGTGTGTGTGTGTGATGGTGTGTGTGTATGTGTGTATGTATGTATGTATGTATGTATGTGGTCCCTGGACCTCAAGCCGAAGGCGAAGGTACTAACTGCATGAGCCAAGGGCACTGTATGTGGTCCCTGGACCCCAAGGGCACTAACTGCATGAGCCAAGGGTAGGCCAGGTAAATACAGTGTGAGTACAGGGTCAAACTCCCAGGTCAACTAGAAATTCTGGTTAAGTGTAAAGCCAAAGTTGTATAATAATTATATGCACATGACTCACAAGATAAACAAGAGAATTGTATGATTGTTTTAGTTAGACTACTCTTATAAATACATACACTGGAATTTAAATCAATGACGGGAATCGATCTTTTATAGGCATGGAAGTTGCAATATGTAGAGTAATGTCACAGTGATTGATCAGTCCAGCTGACATGTAGTGTTTTAAATACCGGTAGGAACACACAGCTGTGTCCTCAAGCCATTATATGCAGTAAAACAGGACAATGTGAAGACTACACCAAAATGTTTGTTTATTCAGACCACATTTATCAAGCGAACAATCATTCAAGTTACGTGAAGGCAGTGTGTTAGCCAGAATGGCAAAATAGGGTGTCTCACTTTTACTGACATAGCACAGCAGGTGTTCAGGGGCCGCCTAGGCCCTGGAAGCTCCAGATTTCTAGATTGTTTGATTGGTGTTTAACGTCGTAATCAAGGGTATTTCACTTATATGACGACGAACAAAAAAACAGAGCATCACAAACAAATCTGCTTCCCATTACCCTTCAGCTCCCAGATTCCTAGATGCCTGGAGACGGATTCGAGTGATATAATAGCAATGTATATGTAACATATCTTTCCTTTAATTTTCAGTGAGCTTAAATAATGTCATTGACAAGGTGGTGGAGATAAATGGGATTATCACATCAGTCTAGGCTTCGCCATTCCTGCCATGTTTCTTTTTGTAATGAAGATTTGTAGTTTAAGGAATTAAGCTTTTTATATTTTCATGCCCTAATCTCACAGAGTATTAAAAAAATCCATGATTCTACCAGAAAATTTGTTCCTCTTGAAAGAACTGTCCACCATATAGAACTACATGTGGCATGAAAAGGACGCCTGAACTTTTAAAATTTCACCCTAGATTTTGAAAGATATTTCCTATCATTTTTTTATGATTTTCAATGGTAAGACAGACAAAAACAAAACAAAACATCAACTGAAATTGTTTTAAACAAGTGTTTAAAAAAATGAGACTCACTTTTTCAGTTCAGGCTATTCTACTAGATAAACTTTTGTGTGTGTGTGTGTTATAGTAATAAGTTAATAACACTTTGGCAACTGACAAATGTAAGATAAAAAAAACGCCATTGATCAGAAAAAAACCCCTGGATTTTAAGGCAATGTCTTAAGGTTTTATTTGAATATATTTCAGGTTACCAATCATGTGAACGATGTGTCACACAATGGAGTTTTATCATTACCCAACGATCAGGCACGATTGAAGTTAAATTTTCATACGATACGACAAACAGAAGGGCAAGATAACATGGAATTTAGTGCCAAAGTGAACACACAAGTAGCTAGTATGATCCTATATAGACTATATACCGGAGCACGATGTTTAACATGACAGCTAATTACAAGAAATGAGTAGTCACATTTAGTGGGAAATTTGCTGGCAATTGTCACTTACCGGAAAATAACATTTTTTCAAGCCGTGCCAGACAAATACAGGACCCTCACAGGACAATAGTTATCACAAACACATAAGCTTTAGCTCGGAAAGCACTAGGCCAGAATACCACAGTATTAACAGCATGAACAACAAATTTCTTTCAAGCAATTAACCTATTTAGGGTTATTGTTGATTACCTGCTACAGGTGTGGTGAATTTACTGCCTTAGTTCAAATAATAATGGGTTACAGATAAATTGTATATGATCCTATAGGATTCCATAGAAAAATCAAACAGGACTTTTTTCTAAAGGGTATTTCACTGCTTGGTCCTACAGCTACAACAAGGTCCTATACACAATATCTGCACAAAATATGTTTGAACCCGGAAGTCAAGCAGGTGATATAAAGATTAACATGACCCATGTAAGCCATCATAGCTATCTAGTTGTGATCTTGTAAAGCTGATGACTGAAACAACATGTAGGAGATTATTTTCCTTATTTTGTGATAACACTTTTTTAGTTTGTACAGCTTCTAGTTCAGAACCCGTCCAGGAATCGCACCCTCGACCCTCAGAGTTATGCACCGAATAGCCAGCAGTAAATGCCCGGCACCTAGACCACTCAGCCCTTCTACAAAATAGATGGTTTGTCAGCTGGAGTCTAGTGAACAGACATTTACCAATTTCTGAACTAGATTCTGTTCAAACTAAGTTTTATCTCAAAATAACAAATATACTGTTAAACTTCACTTTCAGCTTTGGTAGCTCTTAGCTGTGTAACTCTCCTATCAGAGGGGAAGTGAATGACCGCTATCTAGACTCCAGCTGACTAACCTTCTATTTTTGTAGAAGGCCGGGTGGCTGAGTGGTCTAGGTGGCCGGCGTTTACCGCTGGCGATTCATGGGTTCAATTCCTGGACAGGTTTCAACCTGTTAAATTTTCTTAACTAGAATCTGTTCAAACTAAGAAAGTATTATCACAAAATAACATAAATACTGTTAATCTTCACTATCTAAAACACACAAAAATTAGTCAACATGTAGGAGAGTTTCTAACTCCTTGTATGAATACAAATATGACACTATTGTGCCAAGGTGAGGAAAGCAGTTTCATGATTCACCTTGTCACAATAAGTTGGCAGTTCTCAGGGGATTATTAAAATGCTTGGTAAACTTAAAAATATTTTCCCACAGTTATGACAATTAGCGAAATATCCATTCCTTACAATGTCTTACAGTACCATGTAATTTATTTTTACAGTGTGAAAAATGAATGACATGGTTAGTGATTACATCATTAAACTTACATTATTACCATCTTCTCATGCCAAACTGAAAATAATTGTACATTCGCCTTCCCACATTGAGCACATTTCTATTTTTATCTGGGTCAACTGGGACCCATAATGTAGTGTATATTAGATTGATTGACTGCTATTTTATGCCATGCTATTAAAGATTGTTTGTTTGCTTGACTGGTGTTTAACGTCGTACTCAAGGGTATTTCACTTATATGACGGACAAAAATACAGAACATCACAAACCAATCTGCTTCTCGTTACCCTTTAGCTCTGAGAACACCAGGGCAACAGAAACCAACCTGTTTTCTCGCCTCTTATGATAGACCGAGGAAGCCGAGGGAGTATTCTGCAGGGCCATGGCCCACTCGCTCCCTCACGGGACGCCATGCTAAGAAGGTATTTCTCTTATGAATATGACTGGGGTGTATTCTGTAATAAACACTTGTATAACCAAGATGTGAACAGTTTCCATAATTTTGGAAAGTTCATTTTCCTCCATTGAAGACAGCATTGCTACTGTTCAGACAAACTGCCCTTTAAATTGTATAATTAAACTGCCCTTTAGTCAGATGGCATTGTATACTAGATTTGATTTGGGTTTAACGTTGTACTCAAGGGTATTTCACTAATATGACGACAGATTTATCACACTGAACCTAGCCTTATTTTAATAGGGTGGAAAAACAAGAGGAAACCTTGTAAAAACCACCCCTGCCATTGCCAAAGCCACAACATGTGACTCGCTCATATACCTGATGGTTGACAGGTTGACTCAACAGTGTATATTAGAATAAGTTTTGAACGACATTTATGTATATTAGAAGTTAAACATATTTAGCAGTACAAAAACGTGCAATGAATGGCGTACCCACTAGATAAGGTTATAACATGGAAACAATAAATGCAGTCTACAAATTTAATACTTATATACATGTAGACACCATGTGTCCTACAATAAATTGATTGATTGATTTGCAGTCCTGCCTTGCCTAGAATAAATTTAAGTGTAAAAACATTTATTTTTTTGGAGTATTTTCTTACCAATTATGTGTATTTTTGTGATTAAACTCAGTATAGAATTTAAATTTCTATGGAAATTTTAATGGCCTATTGGTGTATTCAACATAAATTATGTTTATTTTACTTATACGTGCATGATGCTGCTTTGATGCATGACCCAACTGAAGTACAGCTTAAGCTATAGACCGTGCTAAGCGTATACTATTAACTAAGATTAGTGGCTAATTTACTCAATATTTTCAAACCTAACACTACAGGTCAGTTTAAGGTGTTTAAATGCATGTATACTAAGCCATTCGTTACCAACAGCTAATATAACAAAATAATTAAACCGGTATTTAAACACTGCACCAAGTCTTAAAATAAATATTTAAGCCAGAGTGTAAAGCCTTTTTAAACATGTATACAAACCTACATGTAGCGTATAGTAGCTTGTTTGATCGCACAGTAACCTAACTTTACTATTATTAGTGATTGATTCATTGGTGTTTTACACCGTGGTTAAGGGTATTTCACTTATGAGAGAGTGGCGTTTTCCATGAACCATTGCAGGGGTGGAAATAAGCTGACCCGTATGCCAAAACTTGGTAGATTTTGCATTGGGCCTTTAAATTTCCAGACCTGCAGGCCTTACTGGTTGGTAGATTTTATGTCCTTACAAGTGCAATCCATTGGACCTGTAGAATGTTTCCCTTGCTTTGAACAGGAACAATCTCTATAGTTGAGCCGAGCAAACTGAACACTTGATGATATAATGTTTAATGTGACAAATTCAGACTTTTTAACTCTTGAAAGATGATTGTAAAATTGTGTCCTTTGATGTTTGACAGTGCAAAAAAATGCCCCATCAAGTTGATCATAGGTGAATCTTGTTGCTAGGTCGGGATAGCTCAGAATGGACGACACCAAGCTAAAAAAATCATCAAGCAGTGAGAATATCCATATTGGGTTGGACGTGTAAGATGTTTGATGGGCCTGTAGATATGGAACCAGGAGGCCTGAGAGGCCTGTAAAATTACAAAGGGGTCTGCAACTCTTGGAACGTGAAAGCCAGACTGGCCTGCTTACCCCTCTGCAGTGGTAAGTTAGTAAAGACGGTATTGCTACTCTTCAAACAAACTGTCCTTAACCAGAGGGCCTTTTTTTTTTTCAACAATGATTATCGGTAACACTAGCAAAACCATAAAATATGAGGAGCTTTGATACTATTGGCAAATTAATCTTCCACATTAGTTGGTGCCTAGTAAAGACGGTATTGATACTCGACAACCTAACTGACCAAAGCCAGATGGGGGTTCATCAAATGACATTGTCTGCCATTAACTATAATCTATTAAATGACAGACAGTGGTTTGTTTACATTTTGATCAGGCTGCTTCAGTGTAGAACTGGTCTATTAACAAAAATAAAATTAGATTACCATGCACCAGGAATCGAAACAGTGACATGCCAGTCTTATGTCATGATGACAACACCATGTTGTGATATTGAAACCCTTGATAAAAGTGGTACAGGGAAATCGTCGATCTAAAAACTTATTACTACCGGTATCAGACTAGGCTATCTCCACAGAAAAGCTTTATCAGCTGTTTATATCTCTAGTGTTCAAAAATCAATAAATTCTATAAGATAAAGTTACTGGGCCTGACAGCCTTTATAAATCTACCTATATAGCTTGCAAATTGCTTTAAGCCGATTAAATTGCCGTCAGCAGGAGTACAAATCTTTGAAGCTTTGGTATGTTGTTGTTGTTGTAACTTACCATTTCGTTGCCGGGTGCCTCGACCACTCGCTTGGCTTTCGGAGGAAGGGGATTTTGGCTCGGATTCGGCGTGCACCGTGGACGACATATTATTATCTACTAGCTCGACTGTCCTGCAGTTTTTGTTGTGTCACATTGCCAGCTAGCATATAATAGTCTACAGTCTGACACACTTAGGAATGAAAACATGCCGGCTGTTGACAAGCTAAAGATATTTGTGTGGCCTACATCAACTACCACCATCATCGCGCACTTGCTAGTCATGTTACCCTAGATGCTCTTGGAAGCCAACGATGCTACTGCAGCCAGGATTTTTGTTTCTCGAGTTTAATGTTCTTCGTATTGTTAACAGTATTTCATTATTTGTTTGTTCGTTTATCTTTTCGTTTTATTGCTTGATTGGTAACCTTGTCGCATTTACAAATAAAACGAATCTCAAGTTAATTATTGACCAAATCCACAGCAAACCTGTATAGTGTACCGTATATTAATAAAAAGTCATCAAACTGGCACATGGATGTCGATCGATGAATCATCTGATGTATTAGATAAACGCACCGGCACAATTCAATTATGTAGCCTACGTAGTACGGAGTTAAGATGCGAATACGTATAACTTGTTGAATTGGATATACAGTCAACTACACAGGATATAATGTTAATGTTAAATAAGTCTTCTTCTTCTTCTCCTTCTCCTCCTTCCCCTCCGCCTCTCCTTTTCTTCCCCTCCTCCTCCTTCTCCTCCTATTCCTCCTCATCTTCCTCCTCCTCCTCAAGACCAGGTGCAATAAATTAATCTTGACCAATTTGATAATATATATAGTATTTTCAACATTATTTGTATTATTGTCTTCAATCATTATTATACCTACAGAATATTTTTTTATATCTCAACATATAAAACTCAAAAACGGTCATTCAGATTGTTCATATCTTATTTGGTTTTTTAGATATAGGCCTAGTTATAAGAAGTTGAAATTTTAATATGTTGACTCTTTTTTTTGTGTTGTTTTTTGACCGTTAACACAATATTGCAAGAAAAATATATAAGACGAGCAGGAAAATACAGAATGACAATATATTGGTTCATAAAATGTATTATACGTTGATGGCGTAAAAGAAGTAGCAATTTGAAAAAGAGGTACCAAAAATGTACTTTTTATGCAAAATATTTTTTTCTGTAAGTTTTAGAGAAAAATAATTTACTAATTATTGTTCTGTAGAAAAAGACGATTCAGACTATATATACATTTATATGTGTTGCAAAGTCCACAGCAGTTTAGAAATAAAACGGCTAAATAAAAAAAAAAAAAATCTGTAGAGGGGTAAGAGTATCCTTAATTTTGTTTATCTTCGCGCAAGCATGCCATAAGGACATATTTTTTGAATTTGATTGTTGGGTGATTTTAACAAAGTTACACTATAAGGGAATCGTTTATAATGGATACACACCACAAAGCTGTGTTTGTCAATAATTTAGCCGAGGTGGTACCTCGTGCACCTTGTATATATAAAATGTACAAATATACAATAATTGTTTATACAGTATCATATTTAATATGTGCAATAATATAGACCTATTCATAACTGATGACAGGTCAATTGTCAAACGTAGTCGGTTTTGGGAGTATGCTGCCAATAGAAATTCAGCATTTGAAGCTTGGGCAGAATTCAAATAAGAAGCGTTTTACAGCATGCATGGTGTCTCTGTATGACTCTCATTATACATAAAGAGAGATAAAATATATAGAGAGAGATACCATGATAGGATGATGGGCTCCCTCTAGTCTCCCTCCCTTCCAAATAGAGGTTCCAAATATAACTCCCTATAGAATTGTTCGATAAAGAACCATCTTCTTTTCTAAAGAACCATCAAAGAGTCATTATTTCTACGAGTGCATATATTGACAATTTGAACCAGAGAACATGACATGCATGCCTCATTGAAGGTAGTGAGACTGCTGCAATTTCTAGAAAACCTTTTTTTTGGTAGATTCTACAATTCCCATAAACATCCATAAAAAAGTAAAACAAAACAATATGGAATTTTCAGTGTTTAACAGCCTCAGCTAAACAAAACAGGTAGCATATACATATCATTTTATTTAATTGAGTATTTATAAAACGAAAGCGCCCTGTACACGGCAAGATAACGTATTGGTTTGTTTAAACTACCTGATTGTCTCTTCATTCCCTCGAGGGTTTAATAAAGCGAAATATAAGCATGCATGCATATCTTTTTGTTTCTCCAATTGATGACTGTGGCTATATACTATGTTCAATTATTCAGTGGGAATCTCGGTATATGTATGCATGGATATACCTTTATATATATAAAATGACAAAGCAGATTATTCGCTCACTCAGACGGCTTTACACAGGGTAATGAGGGATGCACATGTCCCCTTTCTACCCACTCACTCACTCCTCTTCCCTCTCGGCTTGTCAAACGTATTCCTACAAGTGGAAATGTTACATGCATGGCGTAATTGAATAGTCTCTCAACATACGGGCCCTTGACACGGTTAGCGGTGGATTGCCGGTAAAGTATTTAAATTAAAACAACCAATTAAAATCGTATATTTTCAGCCGTTTCTGGTCTGAATCTTTTTTCGGGCTTTGATTAGTTTGCCAAAGCCTTAAGTACGGCTTAATCACCATGAAATCAAATATAAGCCTACACTACAGTTTTAGTTTCGGAATAATTATTAGATCTATATCGAGATGATATATATGTTATTGTGAATATCAAAACATGTTAAAGCTGAACATATTTTAAAAAAAAAAGAAAAAAGAAAAAGATTCAAACAACCGAGTCACGTAAGAATCAATGCAAAAAAGTGTATATGATGTACAAAATAAGTAATGTATAGACAAATACGATTCCAACTAATGGGTAGGCAAATATTATCTATGGATAGTGTAATTGTTCAATGTTTATCGTCGAAAAACGTGTGGTATCATTAATTACGACTGGTGTCTGGATCTACAGGACATGCAATAACATACCTTTATATACTCATTCATTTCACACAGACCCAATATATATTACCAGACTTCTGATATTGCATACACGAGAAACAAAAATCCAAGGGACCTATTGGTTAGTGTGAACTTTTACCTGGACCAGAAAGCTTATAGCTCCTTTCTATTCATTGGTTAATTCCGGCATCCGAATTTCTTGTTTTCTATACATATTCATCGAATGTTTTCTATATAGTCGAGGGTCCAGGGGCCGTCCATGCCCCGTAGCGAAGCTGAGGATCCTTGATGGACGGATATGCGATTTGACAGAGTTTGGGGAAGTAAACTCAGCGGCGACTTCTTTCATGTTTCCATGCATACACTTTAAGTTCTAGCGATGAACCATATAGCCCGACATTTCACATTCACTATATACCTAAGAGAATTATAATATATATTAAGAAGAGAACGTAAATGATCTGAACAATAAATTGCGTTATTTTTCGCATAAAATGTACTGAAGCGGCCAATCCATTGTCCCGAAGCAAGCAAAAGACAGATCCTCTGTCAGAGGCCTTAGAAGAGGGTAATCATTTTGAACTCAATATTTAGCTTTTACTGTGCTATTATCGAAACTACCGATTATGAACATACGTTTTTGATCAGATTTATTTAAATTTGCAGTTAACAAAAGAAAAATGTCGACAAGAGTTAAAAAAAATTAAATATACTTTGCAGTGTCATATCGTCACACCAAAGTCACTCAAGGCAATTATCTACAAGAACTCTACATTTCTATTTCATGATCTATTTTATCCAAGGGTCAAATGAGCACAAGATCCCAGATCCCTTTGAACGTATATTGCCAAACCTTGCAACCGTAGCAACACCAATAGCGACATGGTCAGTAGCATTACCGTATATCTCGCACCCACCAATAGCGAGAATGTCACTTACATTTCGGTATATATCGCACCCACGAATAGCGAGAAGGTCACTAATATTACCGTATATCACGCCCTCAACAATAGCGACAAGGTAGTTAACATTACCGTATATTTCGCCCCACCAATAGCGACATGTCCCTAACATAACAGTGTATCTTGCCCCCACTAATAGCGAGAAAGCCGCTAACATTACCGTATATCTCGCACCCGCCAACGGGGAGAATGTCGATAACACTACCGTAGTCTCACCCTCCAATAGCGAGAAGGTCGCTAGAATTACCGTGTTTCTCGCCCCCACACCAATGGTGAGAAGGTCACTAACATTACCGTATATCTGACCCCCACCAATGGCTAGAAGATCGCTAGCAATAACATTACCGTACATCGAGACCGTCGCTAAAAGACTACTAAAAATGAAATCTCGAGTTCAATTGCTTCACAACTTTGATGGTACGCTCGTATCGTAGTAGCAATCGACTTACAGTTTAGCCCATATTAACCCTATACGCTGGTACATATTGCACCTTTTGTTAGGTATGGCTAATGACGCTCGATAACACCAGCCAATGAAAGTCAATATTTCAACGCACTTTCGACTTTGATTGTTTGCTTGGTTACAGGGGCAGCTCATCCTTGAGCCGCCATTTTACAAACCTGTTTGCTCACGTGCCCAGTTCAACGAATAGAATCTTGTGTGATTTTTAAAACTGATTCTGGGCTTCACATGCACCTGATTGGACAACGTTGTTCTTATGCTTATTGCATACAAGAGAAACAACCTAACAGCATGTTCTATATGTACAGCGTATAGGGTCAGTATGGGCTATACTGTAAGCCGATCGCTGGTTATACGAGCGTACCTTGACGGGGGTGAGAAAGTTGAGATCATGTTCTTGCCCTCGCCAGCGGCATGAATATAAAATGCCACAATCAGCCACCATATAAATTCTAAATTGTTATTGCCCTCTACCATTGTTTGTTGTCGGTGATGCCCAGGTTTCCTTCACCCACAGGGCGGGCACTTCGACATGTGTATGAAGGAACAATATGGCATAAAACCCAAGCCAATCAAAGAAACAAACAAATTTGCACAATAATTACACATTGTAAAACGTAACTAGATAAAACGTTTACATCTCAATTTCTTTAATTGGAGTTAACAGCCGTAGTCTAAATAAGTTTATTTCACTAAAATGACTACGTGACACCCACGATACAACTGGCAATAAACAATGCCAAGATAGGACAATCATAGGAAACAACGAAATGTATAGCAGAAATGTACAAAGTCGCGTTTCTTGTCATTTCTTTGCAATACAAATTCTCCCCAAACAGATCGGCCTCATGCCAGGGCGCTATCAGAGCTAAGTTGATATACCCACTCAAACTGGGTATATCGACTATACAATGTGAGTATGTCCATTCCAATGTGAGTGGGTATATCAGCTCCGGTATATCCCACATTTCATCCCGACCCATTATGTTAGTACTGTCGAAATCATATAAGTTTGTTATTTCAGAGGAGAGAGGGCTGATAAACACATTATTAAAGGACTATCTGACACTAGCTCGCCCGGTATAAATTTAGTTCTTCATTTATCAATGACTGATCAAAGTACCAAAATAAAAATGCAAATAAACGAACAATTGGATAACGGGAACATTAACAGCGTAGCAAATGTGTCAATAATGGTAAAAATAATAAAGATCATAAATAAATATTTTGAAGAATGAAAAAAAGATCGATATATTACTTAGAATGGGACACCTGTGTCAAACAAATTGTTTTGAAACAGTCATACACCAAGTATCACACGAGTAAACAAATATTTTGAAGGCTGAAGATAAATATTTTTTAATAATGAAAGGTATAGATATGAATTACCATAAACAAATCGTGTTTGGCAGGAACAATTCACGAGGTATCATGTATAATAACAAAAAAACAAAAATGTGTCTACTGTATATCAAATTGCCATATTTACTGCGGATGAATCAACCAGAGAAAATATCTCATGTGTCGCATTGTTTGGAGAATGTAAGCGCAATTAACGCTCGGGATGGAATCTCTGACGCTTTGTTGGACAAAAAGCATTCGCTATTGGGTTAAACTATTGATACGTCAATAACGAAAGCATAAATGCTGGAAGCCCGTCAATAGCTGCATGTCGTTCCTCGACCATGGACTTCAAACTTCTCCTTATGATTGAAGCAATATTATGGATGTCTACAGCAGCTTTTGTGGAAAACGGTACGAACTAGATCTTTTGTTTATTGCTATTGGATATCAATTTATTTAAGTGCAAATTTTGTTGTTGGTGTAAGCTTATATGCTAAGCTGATTTCTGATTTAAGGCACACTTTACCATGCTGATTTAAATGATACGCTTGAGCATTATCGATTTGAAAATGTTGCCGTATCGCAACAAATGCCAGTTCTGCGCATGTTTTGTAGGTTGCCATTGTTTTAAGCCGGGGAAACCGAAACCGCGTTATATGAGTGAGAGAAAAAAAGCCATTAGTTAAATCCCATACAACTAAACCAACTCTTTTAAAATTAGTTTACGGTATAAATTTAGTTCTTCTTTCTCGGTAGGGTCTACTTTAATTATGATAATATTAAATTATTAATATTGCTCGCTGTTTGAGTCACAAAAGGTTTATTTAAGCTTATAAGTCACACTCACCATTTACAGGTAGTTCCATTCCGGTCACGTTAATAAAAAGACTAATGCCGATAATCAAACCCTTGACTGATTTGGGGTGGTGTCAGAAGTTAAATTCTGACGTTGAATTTAAATACAACATAAATCGTGTCATATGATGAAATATATACTTAGCGATATTTATTTTGAATTATAATAGGTAAGTTTAATTTTATCTATTTCTTAATTAGGGCATAGTTTTCGGTACGTTTTCGGAATTCAAAAATGTTCTTTGAACGATTATGGTTAGATTTTCATAGTTTGAATAGAGTCCATCTCTATCAATCATTACAGTGGGTATATGCGCCCATTGTTATGGGTATATGGACTCCAATGTGTGTGGGTATATGGACTCTAATGTGTGTGCGAATGTAGACTAAAATGTGTGTGCGAATTTAGACTAAAATGTGTGTGGGTATGTAGACTAAAATGTGTGTGGGTATGTAGACTAAAATGTGTGTGGGTATGCCGACGCCAATGTTTGTGGATATTTGGACGTTTGTGGTTTTGTGGACTGTGTGGGTATATGGACGTCAATGTGCTGGGGTATATGGACGTCAATGTTTGCTGGTATATGGACGTCAATGTATGTGGGTATGCCGACTCCAATGTTTGTGGGTATTTGGACGTCAATGTGTGCGGGTATGCCGACTCCAATGTTTGTGGGTATTTGGACGTGTGTGGTTATGTTAACTCCAATTTGAGTGGGTATGTCGATTCCAATTTTAGTGAGTACATGGACTCAAATTTGAATATGGATGGACACTATATTTAGTGGGCATATTCACTTCCAATTTGACTGGGTATATCGACTACAATTTGACTGGGTATATCGACTCCAATTTGACTGGGTATATCGACTCCAATTCGACTGGGTATATCGACTCTCACAGCAATTTGAGCGGGTATATGGACTGCAAGTTGAGTGGGTATATCAAGTACAATGTGAGTGAGTATGTCGACTCCAATGTGAGTGGGTATATCAGCTCGGGTATGTCTCACATTTCATCCCGACCCGGTATATTAGTACTGTCGAAATCATATAAGTTTCTTATTTCAGAGGAGAGAGGGTTGATAAACACATTATTAAAGAACTATCTGACACTGGCTCGCCCTGTTACTGATCCGAATGACTCGGTGGATGTACAGCTCAGAATGGTCTTAACCTCCATTAGTGGTGTGGTAAGTTAACCCTTGAATTAAGTTTTTTTTATCGCACCTTATATATACAGGAGAATTTAGAAAAACAAAACCGCAGATATAAGTTTGAGGAACACCAAGTTGAGGTATCGAATTATATTTGTTTGCGTTATCATTGAGCGCATTTCGGATAACTCTAGATCACCAAATCATTCAGAAACGAGATTTCGGGGATAACCACAAAACATGATTTTCTTTTGTTTGTTTGCCTGTTTTGAGACAACCCCAAAGCAGGATTTTCTTTTGTTTGTTTGGCTGTTGGCGGATAACCACAAAGTATTATTTTCTTTTATTTGTTTGTCTGGGGTTCACCGCCGTACTTAAGGTTATTTCACTCACACGGGGACGTGCCGAGCAATGAGTGATGCCCCCCCCCCCCTCCCCTTCGTCACCTGACAACAAACAAAAAAACATCACAGGGCATATATAGTACACTCACAGGAAAATCCACAGACAGCACAAAGATATCGGCTTCCTGTTCCTCTTTATAGCCTAGAAAGCAACAGGACAACAGGAAGCTCTCTTCAACCACCTGCCGCAAACTTCGAATCTAGAAATTATTCTCCATTGGACACTGGAGGTATAGGCCGATAGGGATGACTTTTTAGCTGGTGCAGAATCGAGACAAGATATTTCTAGCATACGCTCTAAGGGCAATTTCTAGGGTCAGGAATTATATTAATTGAATGGAGATCTCTTCCAAATCAACCGTTTCGAAGGAACTGACCGTCATGTTTGACGAAATTTATTCCTAGGTTTATACCAACTGCATGTAAAGGACGGCAGTCACACGAATAATTATCGGAGCAATTTAGCGTCACCAGAGCGATTGTTTTTTTACCAGCTGTCCTCGAATATATCAGCGCCTAGCTCAGCTTTTCCGTTGAAATTTATAAATTAAAAAAGGGTATAACGTTGCCTGATCCTTTTTTGTTCGATCCAACGAGGGACACAAGACACTTAGTATCTTGTTTTTACTTAAAACGTTTGGCTCGCCGAACATATTACTTCAGTCGGTCACATTTTTTTGATAAGATGTCAAACTCGATTACAACAAAAATATTATTACGTTTAATAAAGTCAGTTGTATACACACGGACTTAATTTCATTATTTTTAAAAATTTGGTGTCGTTACTGCATTTGAAAAAAACACGTGAATTCATTTTGGGACAAAATCCGTAGGGCCTACAGAAGCTTCAGATTTAACTGATCTGCCAATGGACTACCAATGGCTCGATCTTGATAAAATCAGATCTCAAAAATGCTCTCCGAGTTTGGTTTGTTTCTATATTGAGATCTAATGCAATCACCCCGCCTATAATGTCGATTGGTTTCTTAATTTGACCAATCACAGAACTGCTTCTCAATTCTGGTTTGCAAAAGCCGAAGATTTCCGCCGATGAAACGAAGTTTCCCGATTGCGTAGTTTTACATGGTCAATGGATGCACGCATGCACAAGCAACAAACACTATTCAAATAACGTACTTCGAGTGGAATTGCATATTGCCCTGTTTACATGCGACTCACAACACCAGCACAAAAGAAAATCTGACTGAATTTGGTGTGTACCATTGTCCAGTGATATCGGTGTTTTTTATTGGACAGCTGATACTGTGACCTGTGGTGAACCCCAGTAAGCTTGACCCAATTGAAAAGTAAAATTGGAGTGATTGCGTTAGATGATTAGATCTCAATATAGCGACAAACAAAACAAGGGGAGCGTTTTTTAGATCTGATTTTAATTAGATTGACCAATGGCTACACACGCAAAGCAAAATAGAAACACAATGCCCAGGTCTATTTAGTTTTGATCCTATTTAATATAGCTCATCACCAAGTGGCACTGTTTTAGTTTTATAAATCCTTCTTAACAAGCGAAAAAAACAATTAAAATAAATTAAAGGGATAGACAATTGAATTAACAAATATATAGGCTTAGCATTGAGTGGGTATTTGTGAACATCTTAAATACGATAGCAAAATTCTTTGAAAAGCTGTTACCTTCAAACATATTTGTCCGCGCCGCCATGCATGAGCGACCGAAAGGCTCTTCAGAAAAAAGACGCGAAATGTATGACATGCGCAGCAATGTGGCTAGGTGATTGGTCAAGCTACACATACCTACAGTCGCCATTGTTAATATATGTGCCTCTATAGTATGTTTACGTTGTTGACTATGGTTTCCGTAGTGAATAAGAATGGTAAATTGCAAAAATACAAATTATCAGTTTTCGGTATCAAACTTCGTTCCTTAATTAAAACATCCCCTTAAGTTTGAGAAGATTTACGCATTGGACTAGAAAAAAAAATTTAGTTGGCAAATTGTTGATTGCCTCAAATCTACGAAGGTTAAAATAAACTTTTTTGCTTGATTGATTGAATAGCTGCATGGTGTTTCTAACAGGTCACAAGGGTATATGTTATAAGAAATCGACTGTCACACAAATATTACAACAATTGGAATACATAGGTTTTAAAACAAACATTTTTTATGAAGCTTTCAGAATTCCCTGATGATACATTTAAATGTCGTCTAATGTACTTTATATCGCTGTATAGGACTTGTCAATATACTAGCTGTTTCAATTTGAATATTTCCAAACAAATTAAGGTGTGGGTGAATACGTGAATGTCAATATTTGACATCAACAGTACAGATAAATTTACCTTTCTAATAAACAACTAGATACAGCAAATTATTTTATTAATTATTTGTTCGATTTACAGAGCAGCTACAATATTACGTTCTCTATCTGCTATTGATTTGGGAACTGGCTTCTGATACAATATGAGAAAAATATGGCTATAATAGAGCTTGTAAGGCTCTTCAGTCGTGGCTCTGGAGGAACCCTTTTGGATCTGTATGGAACCCTCACAGTAACTGTTTCAAGTGTTTATTCCTTTATTCTTATACCAGAGAACCATTTTTGTCCGTATTTCGCTATACAGAACCATCCTCTTTCCCAAAGAACACTCAAAGAACCATTTTTGTCCGTCATGATTTCGCTATACAGAATCACCCTCTTTCCAAAAGAACCTTCAAAGAACCATTTTTGTCCGTATTTCGCTAATCAGAATCACCCTCTTTCCCAAAGAACCCTCAAAGAACCATTTTTGCCCGTATTTCGCAATACAGAATCACCCTCTTTCCCACAGAACCCTCAAAGAACCATTTTTGCCCGTATTTCGCAATACAGAATCACCCTCTTTCCCAAAGAACCCTCAAAGAACCATTTTTGTCCGTATTTCGCTAATCAGAATCACCCTCTTTCCCAAAAAACCCTCAAAGAACCATTTTTGTCCGTATTTCGCTATACAGAATCATCCTCTTCCCCAAGAACCCTCAAAGAACCATGATTTTTAAGCATGTACCAACACATCGATACAGATGACCCTTCTATACACAGAACTATGTACAACTTCGCCATAATATATAATTGTAACATGTTTTTATTTCTGCTTCATTTCAGAGCGAAACAGACCAGAGTTTGACTTGTCATGGGATTGTCAAAATGGTAAGGATTTCGGTTTATATGATTGATTGGTGTTCACCGCTTCTTAAGCTTGTTTTATTCATATAATGAAGCTAGGATCATGACAATGTCAGAACGAGGCTACAATTTGGCCGTTGGCGATTCTCAAGTGTAAACATTTCAAGATCACGATGTATCAATGTTATATTTGCATTTATATCTGACGTAAGTGTTTGTTACTGTGTAAAATAATTGCTTATATCGTATAACTTGCTCAATTCGCTTAGTATAACTCTCTTGAAACTAAAGAGAGCAGACGTTACACTTACAATAAGTCCCCACTGGGTTACTCCGCTTAATGTGGCATTGCCTTTAACCCTGTAAAAAGTTTGCGCTTAATTATGGAAAATCTCCTAATTGTGGAATTGACCGCGCTTATTCCTGGAGCACTACGATTTTGGCAATACACAATTGTTCTGCTCGTCATTTTATCAGGTTGAGGATAGTCTGACAAGCTTACGATGGAGCAATAGTCGCTGCAGCATCTGTCGTTGGCTGAAACATCGAAGAGCAGTTGAAGAGCAGTTTTTTCCCGAGAAACTGTCATTTTGTTTTCAGAGCAGTTGTCTGGAGACATTATGCAGGAGCAATTGTCGGGTCACCATCTTCTTCTAAGATATATTTTCATATGTACTAAAGTTAAATAATGCATATCAAAATGCCTGGTTTGATGGGGCATGTTGAGATACCTAATGTCCGATTGTGACTTTAATATAATTGTGCAATGTCTTTGCTAAATACATAACAATTATAGGTGATCGTCCATTCCACTATATTTTATGATACTTCTTGAATGTTGTTTTGGTGTCCACTTAACACAAGAGTTACTCAAAATAACGAAAGACTTTTATTTTAATGTCAACATGTCGGCACTTTATCAACAGGAAAATCGATATATCAGTGGTAACCAAGAAGCTCATGATTTGATTCCTTTAAATTGGAGTAGGCATGTATAACAAATCTATTTGTATTTTTTTTGTCTTTTGATTGAGGTTGAAAGCTGTACTAAATGTAACTTCACTCACATAATGGCATGCCAGTCCAACGAATGAAGGAAATCACCCGAGGCGGCAACAAGCAAAAACAGACAAGCAATCACACGACCTGTAACAAAGGTATCGCAGAACGGATTTCTGTTGCCTCATGAACACTAGGGCTCCAAACGACGGCTGTCATTTTTAAGCTGTCCGACTTTTTGTTTTTATTTTATATGGGCCTTAGATAAATAATAACATGGATGAAGAAACGTAATGTTAAATCTTCTTGCCGTTCTTTGCTACCAGGACAAACAATAACAAGGAACATACAAACGAGGGCAGAAACAACTAACCCAATAAGAACAACGAGCATGAATTTAACAGCTAGTTGCAAAAAAAAAAAAAAAAAAAAAAATACAAGACAAACATAACTAAGCACAAACTATCCACGATAACGCGCGGTTCCATAATTAAACGCAAATATTTCTAGGATAAAACACAATTCCACGATTAGGCGCAAAACTATTCACGAATAGGCGACGTCCTATGATTAAGCTCAAAATCTTCCATAACTAGGCGCATTCCAGAATTTGGCGTAATTCCACGATTAAACGTCCAACAAGGCATTCTAAAAGTGGACAACTGTTACAACGGTTTCATTTGCGATATTTCCGGCGAAGACTGCTTCGATTATCAGGAATCCATGGACAATTAAGTGTCGCCTAGGGACTTTTTCCTAAAACGACCTTTACTCTTTAATAGTCATTGGCGTCGGATCGGGGCCGTTGGTGTTGGATCAGTTGAACAGTGGACTTTGGAGCGGTTAACGACGTAACAATTGGGCACGGTCGTCGGAGCAGTTAAATAGTTTACGTTGGTACAGTGTACGTCGAATCAGTTGAGTAATTGAAGTTGTCATAATTGCTGCTGACCAGTTGGACAGTTGACGGGGAAGTTGTTAAACAGTGGACAGGGAAGCAGTTGAACAGTTGTCAGGGAAGTAGTTGAACAGTAGACGGGGAAGCAGTTGAACAGTTGTCGGGGAAGAATAAGAATAGTAGACGGAGAAGCAATTGATCTGTTGGCGGGGAAGTAGTGGAACAGTAGACGGGTAAACAGTTGAACAGTTGTCAAAGAAGCAATTGAAAAGTAGATGGGGAAGCAGTTGAACAGTTGTCCAAGAAGCAGTTGAACAGTAGACTGGGAAGCAGTTGAACAGTTATCGAGGAAGTAGTTGAACAGTAGACGGGGGAAGAAGTTGAACAGTTGATGGACCCGCAGTTGAACTGTTAACGGGGCAGCGGCTGGACAGTCGACAGGAAAGCAGTTGAACAGATGTTGTCAACGTCGTAGAACTGTTGATGTAGTCGGTTAAGTTGGGCAGTTGACGTTACGGCAGTTGGAGATTGGACAGTTGTAGTTTATTCAGTTGAACGTTTAGCGTTGCAGCAGTTGGTGTTTGGACTCAGTTGGGTAGTTGGTGTTTTGACAGTTGTAGCCAGTCGGTTCAGTTGGTGTTTTGACAGTTGTAGTCGGTCGGTTCAGTTGGGCAGTTGGTGTTTTGACAGTTGTAGTTGGTCGGTTGTCAGTTGACGTTTATTAAAGCAGTTGGTGTTTGGACAGTTGTAGTTTGCTCAGTTGGAGCAGGGAGAAATCAAATTAATTCTGTTTGTTTTTCCAAGAATTAGAGAATTCCAAATGTGTAACATCAGTGGTACCTCAATGTTTCAGTGAAATGATCTCAAACGTATTGTACCCATAGGGAGCGATAAATGGACGAGAATCAATGGGTGTATGTGGTACAATTTCTATTCCCTTTACTGTGAAATGATATTCTCTTATACTAACACAGCCGTGTTATGATTAACAAGGTGTGTTTTATATAAAGTTCCAATACACTGATTTAATCTCAATTCTGTCGGCATCGAGTTAAATATAAAGTATATATTTGTTGAGGTAGGGTTATACGCATGATTGATTGTGGCGGAATGCTGCCTCGGGCCACACTATATAACAGTTCACCAGTATGAGATTACATCATTGCCCCCAGCGTTATCGGTTTGATTACAAGGAAATCTATCCATTGTAAACAGATATTAAGCGTGGGAATCATTTAGCACTCAGACAATGTTTATCGGGCAATGTTTGCATCGTTTTGAGTTAATGTCTGTGTCCTGCTATATTTTAATGAATGGTTACGATCCGTTGCCATAGATACGCAAAACTGTTGGTGTACCGTACCGTTCGCCATTATAGCCACATGGAAAATGTCCATCTATGAATTGTTGGATGAAAGCTATTTTATGGTTTATGTGGTACATATTTCACAACCAACTCTATGGCTTAAAAAAGGGAATGTCTACAACTAAAAGCTTCAGCCATGTTATGACTATAGCTGATTGACGATGTAATACTACAACTGTTTGAAAATAGTTACGGGCAATTGTTTGAGCTTTGACTGCTGGAAAAAATCCATAAATTCAGAACAAAAGCTGAAATTATGAAAACCGTATATTCAGCTTTAAACTCTATGCATTATGATACATCGGTGAATGTGCTTGATTGTTAGTTTAATTGACTCATCAGGGTTTGACGCCGTACTGAAGGTTATTTCACGCACACAACGGCGGGTGCCAGGCAAACGTGTAACGACACTCATCATTCTCGATATCACTGGCAGCGAACAACAATCAGACAGGACAATTACAGGACGAATTACAAGATGTCGCAAAAAGATCGGCTTCATGTTGCCCCTTAGCCGTAACAGCACTAGGACAACAAAAAGCTCGCTCCCCGACCCTGAAATGTTTAGTGATACAAAGATAAAAGCAGGGTATTTTTGCAGCAAGACGTAAAATCTTTGGAAGAAATACAATGTGTGCCATGGAAGTAAAATTGAATTGATGTAGTGTTATGGCCGCTTCTAATGGGCTTGACAGTAAGCATTTACTTTCAAATGAATAAATGTAGCTAAACATCATCGGCCGGACTGTTGGCTAATTCTTTGATATGGGGCCCGGGATATGCATAGTTAATATATTTACTAGGAATATGTATACACAATATATTGATCTGTCGTTTTCTCCTTAATCCGTAGACAAAGAAAGACATAGTATAATAAACACCAATTTAGAACTGAGCTTGAGTTTTTGATGGCCCTCTCTTTTCATATCCACACTGTCAGACAAGCGCTCTTATTGCAGCATTTAATAAGAACAAATCACCCAAATTATACTTCAATGAAATCCTGTAACATAAACCGCATTCGAACGAGACCACATACCACAAGTCTGTATTAAACCTTAAAACATACAACATTTGTTCTGCGTTGGAAATTTGTTCGAAAACCATTAACTTACAATTACCAACAACCGAAATCTAGTTTAAAAAAAATGAGAACCAAATATTTTCTGTTTTTTAATTTTTGTGTTTACAGACCTGGGTTGATCCGTTTTTAACCTGGAATCAAACTGACCACTCGGGCATTCGAAATCTTTACCTCCCACCATCTAAAATATGGACCCCAGATATTATTGTACTTAACAGGTGAGTAAATGTTACAAACATATAATACCTGTATGATTAAGTAGACCAAAGTCACAACTCCGAGAAACGACAAGATACGCATGTTAAGTTTCAATATTTCGGCTTATTAAACCATCATCAGGAATGAAGAGGCAGTCAGGTAAATGCTGTATATATAGTACATGTAAAATAAAACAATAT
>JAVFBW010150495.1:0-12280 GCA_034783835.1 Mopalia ciliata
GTGGGCCATGGCCCTGCAGAATACTCCCTCGGCTTCCTCGGTCGATTGTAAGAGGCGAGAAAAGAGGCTGCTTTCTGATGCCCTAGTGTTCGCAGAGCTAAAGGGTAACGGGAAGCAGATTTGTTTGTGATGTTCTGTAGTTATGTCCGTCGTCATATAAGTGAAATACCCTTGAATACGACGTTAAACACCAATCAATCAAACAAACAAACAAACAAACAAACAAACAAACAAACTATATTCTCTGGCAATTAAAATCAATAAGTATTGTACGAAACAACAGCCTATGCATAGAAGTCTTTCTCCTTAAATGCGCCTTAAATGTAGATTTTGTACCAGTGTCATGTAAATTAAATTTCTTTAGAATACATTTCTTGTCTGACAAGGACAGAAACGTCAAGAAGGTCAAACACTGATCGATTAAATTCATTTCAAAAGATTCCCATAAACGACTTCTCCCATTCTTAATAACAGAGCGGATTGAAAAGAGGCTTTATAACAGACCTATATTTTGACATAGAGTTGAACATCAAAGAAATATGCTCAAATGACGGGCGTAGCTAGTTTAAACGCTCGGTCATTGCCCGCAATGAATGACGGCCCGGGAATCCAAACAAACATAGCATGGATGCCTCGATACAACAGTTCAGTGGATGTATGTAAAATTTGAAACAGTATGGGGCAACACATATATGATTTATTGAAAAAAATGCCTCTTATCTCACAAAGAACTGGGCGAATCAGTCAAAATAAGAACTTTGAGATCAGATGAAGTTGAGTGCGTATAGAATACCTATCAATTTAGCAGTAAATACATATATATTATGACTAATTGTGACATTTTTCTATATGTAAACTCTATATAAGTGTTCTGCCTGTAAGCGATTAATAACTGGAATAAAATAAATAAATATATATTTTTTTTTATAAATTTGCAATGAAGCTGATGTGTGTTTGCTTCTTGATTCGGCATCAGTGTGTGAAATATATAGCTTTTTTCCAGGACGCTGTGAAAGATAAAGATATGGATACAGTTCAGTTTACTTCATTCACAGCTTAAAATTTGTGAACGATCCATTAGGAACACTGTTAGTAGTATAACTTTGACCATTTACAGATTTTTTGCCTTGTCTTAATCAAGTTACGAAAACATTATACCAACTTTGAACTACGTCTCTGTTTGATATCTCGGAATCAGAAGTTTATAACATAGTTTGTACCTGGATCAGATTCAAGGCTCTTCAGTGGCGAGAGAGTGATATTTGGCTGTCGAGCGATCTTGTTCGATTCTTCTCACCAATGGGATTTAGACAGGAATTCCCCACTACGCGTGTTATAATAGACGGAACAGAATGTCCAGTTAAGAGACAGAAGGTTCCCTTCGCTCAACAGTCTACATTTAGTACTTACAAGAATAAAAATGATTTGAGGGGCGATAGACCTAAGTGTAGTGAAGTGAATGCGTCCAGCATCCAGGCTGGATTAGTCTTGAATTACAGGATGGTATCTTGTTTAGAAGATTTATTCGTAAAGACGTAACTGAGTCCCACTTGCATTTTTTGGTGCCTTGCATCTACCAGACCATGTACTTACTCTTACATATGCATAACTCCCTACTGTCCGGACTACTTGGCAGAACGAACACCAAGAAGAAGGTACTGTGCAGAGGTTTAACTGGTTTGGGGGAAGAGATGACATTGACATCTGGATTCGACAATGTTATTTGTGCGTAGCCAATAAACTACCATCTAAGAAACCCCGAGTTTTTTGGAAGACATGAGGGTTGGTGCACCCCTTGACAGTCATACCACGGATATCCTCGGACCCTTCCCTGGAAAAGCTATATTGGCGGTAATGGAGTTCTTTATAAATTGGGTTGAAATATTCACTATCGAAAACCAATCTGCTATAACGTGTGCTCGAGTTATATTGAACGAATTCAACTATCGTTATAGTTGACCTATGGACAACCACATCGATCAGGGAATAAACTACATCTCTGAGTTGTGTTAACTATTGGAAATTAGAGAAAGAGAACTACGCCGCGACATCTGCAATCTAACGGAAAAGTCGAATGGTTCAATCGAACCCTCATGGGGATGAGAAGGCCATTTCTTACCCATGCATGGAAGGGAAGTCCAACTCCAATCCAACGCAATTACTGATCCCTCATCACATGGAAGTTAGGGGATACAGTGTTGCTACGGGCAATACGTTTCTAATTTACGAGAAAAACTTCATACGGCTAAGTTCACATAGGAGTATACTGTATACGTTATACGGTATTCGCTATACGCTATTCGGTATTAGCTATACGCTATACGGGCATGGCGGGTCACATAAGGTAGCACGCGCGCCCTACTCGGCCATTTGGGGCTGATGGAACGGACATTTCGGACGAAGAAGATTTGGCATCTATCGAACTTTTTGGATGACTGTGTATTTGTAATCATCCATGGTGGCTACCTGTCGGAAAAAATCATTTGGTTGATAGTAAAACATGTACATAAGCAGGCATGTGCTATATAATTGCAATAAAATGAGTACGAAGGAGTCCTATTGTGCCTAATTAGCCCTATCCTGCACAATAAATTGTTTATAAATCGTGATTGGGAAAATTCCGAACTCCTGTAGGCCTACACACGAATTGCACCAGCCACGTCCGAACATGACGGTATACGCTGCTCTAAAATCGAAAGCGCACGATTCCCACTATACTATACTTTACTCTACTATACGCAGGTATACGGCGTTTTCGAATATAGTTCCCTCTTATATGACCCGTTATTATGAAATTACCTTGTTCGATTTAAGGTATCCGCGTGCCCTGCAAAACGTGCACCGCATACCCGAATAGTATACTCCTATGTGAACTCAGCCTAAGAGTCAAACTATGTTAACTGTCCCATCATTCGTTTGGATGTTGAGTGAAACAAGCTTCACTTTGTTTTGTAACACCATGTCGATGTTGTTGGGTTTGTTTTTGTTTTTGTTTTTTTTTGCTTCATGGAATCTTAAATGTGAGACAAATGTCAAATATTGACATGAATTAAAAGTAGCCTGGGATAAGTTCTTTCGTCCTTCCGTCACTCTTTGTGTCCGGCAGTTAATCCCGAGAACCCCTCAATATTTATAACTTTATGAATTCCTCAGTCGGGTACTTAAGCCATGTATGCATCGCAGCACGGCTCCTTGCCTCTATCTCTGATGTTCAAGGGTCAGACCCAGCCCTACGCCAGTCTTAAGAACAAAGTTTTTGTCTTGCGACACATACCTCCCTTACCTGGCCAACCGGCGATGAACGCCCTTCTGTTGTTAACCCGAATAAAAACAGATGAAACCGCTACACAAACTGATACACCAACGCAACCTGTTACAAAAAAAGCAAAATAAATCAGACAATCGAACCAAAACTAAAAAAATAAAAACACAAGGCCCTGAGGCGCTTCCTTCCAATTTAAGGCCACCAGGGAGTTCAGCCGATCAATGTAATTAAATGGAAAGACAGCTATTTTCGACCTAATTTTATTATATTTATTGTATATTTTCAAAGACAAACATCTGTATTGCACTTCCATTCGGGAAAGCTTAGCCGTTATATACTTAATTTAACAGGCGGGACCGACGTCATTGTTTGAAAACCCGGTCGGTCACCAGAGTGGCGTTTGCTAATGAGTGTTTTGGAAGGTGTCTGTAACAACTGTATACACAAGTTTGGCAATCCAAGCGCAGTGTTAATCAGCTGTACACATATCAAATTAGCCCTTTGAGTATCACATATGTTTAGGTCAGGTTTTTAGTACAGATGGATTATGTACAATCGGCTGTATAAACCCTCACTTTCGGTTTCATGTGAAAGCATCTACCAGTATATGCAGTAAGAAGACAGCCACCACAAGATAATTACTGTGTTTTGGAACAATGGCGTCAGTTCCACTTTTTAAATTAGTTGAACCCTTTCTTTAAAACATCAACTAGACCAAAGAGTCGGTTACTCTGGCAAATAGCTTTGATGTATTTGAAGGGATGGAGGTTGCCCTGTTAACGTGATAGTGAAGGAGTCCCCTCAGTCATGCGGTCGATCATCCGCATACATACAAAATAAGCGGTACGCCAAGTTCCGTACTGTCAGCTCAATATAATAAAGCCAAATCCAATGATAATTCCACATTTATCCCCACATTATACCCGACAGGCTCCCCCAGCCTTTAATCGAGATGTGCGCCTCTTTTTATCTGTTCCGCTCGAAATCGGTCAGGATTTTGCTATGGTGTATTTACGCGCATGCGTGTTTCCCACGCTGTCCAAATTAATACATTTACGCAATAGGTACGAGTACTAGCACCGAATCCGGACAGCGTGCGAATCCCGCATGCGCGTAAATTCCCCACAGCTACATGTATGTCATGGCCGTTTTTGAGCTGAATGCGGGATGACCAACTGCATGACTGTGAGGGGAAGTACTCTCTGTCGTGTTAACAGGGCTAGGATGGAGGTAGACATCAGGCCAACTCCCGCCTTCAATTTAAGGGCGGCACAATGGCTAACAACCTCCGCCTACATTTACGTAATAGGCGCTCGTACTCGTTCATTTACGAACTGTCAACCACATGCATGGCTTGTTTAGAGACGTCTTAATCAGTCACATAAATCGATTATCAGATATTTGCAAATCGTTTTGTGCCTAATTATTTTATAAATATATTATTTTACTTTAAGGGTACGAGTACAAGCGCCGAATCCGGACAGCGTGGGAATCCCGCATGCGCGTAAATTCACCACAGCTAAGTCATGGCCGTTTTTGAGCTGGATGCGGGAATAAATGGGATATTTTAATTGGATTTGGTTTTATTTTAATTATCTACCTGTATGGAACTTGGCGCACTGCTTATTCAGTATGTATGCGGGATGACCAACTGCATGACCGTGAGGGGAAGTACTCTGTCGTGTTAATAGGGCTAGGATGGAGGTAGACATCAGGCCAACGCCCCCTTCAATTCCACAACCTCCGCCTTCTCGAGGGCGGCACAATGGCAAACAACCTCCGCCTTCACGAGGGCGGCATAATGGCAAACACCCTCCGTTAAGAGCCAACAGAACACATAGTGCTGGTGTCTCGCCAAACAGATTTATTGATTGATATTCATTAATACTTCTTAATGCCGGCTGTGTTTGACATAGTTTTAAGCACCATACTTGCGGTTTTTGGATACTAAATGAAATATTTGATATTTTGACCTATTTTACCCAAAAGAACAACAACAAAATAAGTCCCACACAAACAAAAATGTAAACACTATTGCATGTCCTTTTTGGTTGATTCGTTTTTGTTGTTTTTTTTAGTTTTTTTTTTGTTTACTGTCAAGGGGGTAGTCTGTTTTAAATTAATTTTTATTGAAAGAACCTTGGGTAGCAGAGTTTGTCTATATGTTCACATCACAGCGTAGCTGAAATACCACTGAATATGTGGCGTAAAACATCAATGAATCAATCCGTCTTTTGCAATCTAACAGTACTTGTCATACGTGGTTCCAGATACTATCTCATCAACCTTTCATTGTAGTTCTTTTGTCTGAAGCATATTGCTATGAGTGGGTTCCCTGTACACTACATCGAAGTAGGGTAAGTAGAGCGATGCTAGTCAATAAACCACAAGCGTGAACATCGGTATAAGATTTTAGAAGGAAGCAAAGATGAATCCAACGGAAAGTTGAATCAGCTACAGTAGAAAAATGTTGAAACTGGCGCCCATCTCTGATATCAATTAGTCAACTGCATTCTAAAAATACCCAAAGTAACTGTGCTACAACGAGTCTGTTCAAAATATGCTTCCGCTATATAATGTCATATTATGAATGGCTTAGTTCCTCCGTGTTTTGTCAAAGGAGTCGTGTATCATGTATCTGTTTTCTAATACTAATTGGATAGGAGAAGTTGTCGGTTCGACTTATCCTGACAGCTAATTACGTTCGGCTACAGATCAGAGTCCATGGAGAAAAGCTGTTAATGTTTTCACCTCGAGTGTATAGGGCTGTCAGCCTTATACAAAATTAACAGGTTTCGAATGGACGAACCCAAACGAAGCGAGCTGAAATAATTTAGTACATAAGTAGTGCAGAAGAGAACGAGATATCTCAGTTGAGACAGTTGACTGACATTTCGGCTTTTTTATGACAGCATAATCAGTGAAAATAGAAGGAACTAGTACAAAGGAATGTAGGAGGAGTAGCAGGTGAAAGAATTACCAAATCAAACCTTAAATTTATGTGGATGGCATCGATTATTTGTTAAACAGCGCTTTGAGAAACTCTGCCCTTACAGCCGACTCTCCTCGTTTTCCATATCATGAACACGTCCCTTTTTCGTGTCACAGTGCCAGCTTGAAGAGGAATGATGCTAAAGGTTAGACATTTTCGCGTCGTGCGCGCCGTTTCCAACCCTCATAGACCGCGTTGTGCATGCATGACATTCAAAAGCTATTATCCTTGTTGTAACATGGGACATTTCTATTGAACATTATTCACTTCCTGCTTTAAGCTCCTTGATTAGAGAGCTTTTCTATTGACAAAAGTACTCACCAAGTTGTCAAATCGCGACGTATGGGCTATTGGGTGATTAAAAGCTTATTCAAACTGTATGTCTGCCATTATTTTTGACGGAGACTCTTCGTATGGCATATCTGTCAACTGTGAGGTAGAAGTCATTGTCGAAGGCAATTATCAACTTATGCTACATTTGCAATGGAATTTACTACTGCGCCATGTGCTGGATAATAGATGGCTAACGGGTGGTCAGTATCCGCATGGAAGCCATGTCGAAACAACCTCGAGGTGTAGATTTCATACATGCGTATCGCAAACTTCAGACGTTTAGCTACATGACTATCGCGAAGTCTGCGGAAATACGTCCCGGATTAATTAACAACACAACTGAGAGGATCAACATTGATAAAATTTCAATGAAGAATGCAATGATAGTTTTGATGAAGCATACCAATGAAATTCCTTCAGATGTACCTAGATTAAATTACATTGCTTAAAAATTTACCCTTAGACCAAAGGCTTTTTACTTATTTGCCTTGGGCTTACTTTAATAATGTCATTTAATGACAGGTATCGTATGGTGCAGCCGTAAGAACATAACATATCTTCTTAATTTCTACGTCGTGCTATGCCTACGAGAGAAGGAAACCACGCTGGACGTCACTGGCATGCGACCAGCAGTGTTATAAAGGCGTGTAAACGTTATAATAACGAGTACTTCAATGACATGAAAACTGTTTGTGGGTGGATAAACGAGTGACACGTGTGTTTTCGTATTCTTATTATATAGGGAATAATAACTCGTAAAGCATTATCCTGACGACAATGGTATTTTAGTTCCATTTCCATCGGTGATTCCAAATGTAGTTTTACTCTTACACTACCCCATGAAGCCATTCATATTTTGTGTGCTAATTAGTTTATTGTTTTGACGATAGTGTGTTAGCTTTGGTGAGCCGTGTTCCAATCTATCAAACGACAAAAACTGCAGACATCCCTTCAATAATAAATGGAACAATGGGATTTGAATTGAGAATGCAGTAGACGACACTAAAGCGATGCTTTGTATTAAGCACTTGATGAATAAACGAAATAATGATAATCGTTGTATAAGTGCTTTTAAAACTCCACTGTAAAGTAACTTGGAAAACGATCTAACGGTGTTTCCAGTGAATTATTAATGATGAACTTTTTAAAACGAGACAAATAGCCCACAGCAATGCAAAGGCATTAATTAACATAGATCCATTGCTGTGAGTTTTATTTTCTTTTTTAGATTTGATTTACTAGTACTCTCGTACTATTGAGTTTTCAGCAAGATTACGAGTTGGCGTTGCCAATGGACGCAAATGTTGGAGCAAAGCTTTAAAACCCCCTCAAAAGGTACCATTAAATATCTTGAGAATACAGCGCTGCAAACAGACTTTATGAACGAGGAGACCTGTAAATTAAAGTCAGACGTTTCACAACATTTTAGAAGAAAGAAAAGACACCAGCGCTTCAATACGGTCCAAGAAATAACAAATTGAGTAGTCGCATGATTCTAGTATATTTGGCTCAATATTAACGGTCACCTTCAAAACGAAACCCCTATTACTTTGTTATTCAATTTCTTTTACTACCGGGCTTAGAAGCCCATTCAGATTTAATTACAGATGGTCTGTAGATTCTGTCGTACAGTAATCAATTGAGAAAAATTACCTGTCTATAGTAGGCCTATAATGTTTTTCAGATAAAATCTATGCCATAAGTTTCCTTATTATCATCTTCGGTGACAACAAGGTGAGCCATCACTCTCCTGCCAGTGATAGGACGCCAGAGTAATAATTAAAAAAAAAAAAAAAACCTGTAAGGTCTACAGTTCAGTAATGAATTGGAGAAATAATCTTTGTACAAGCCTTCTTTCAGTACTCCTTTTGGGAAAGAAATTATGTACATGCTGTCACTGTAGTATTAGCAACTTGTAACCGTTATAACATTACATGATCTTACTTGTTGCTCGGTTTTTTTTTATGTCTTGTAACATGCAGCTTCCCTAAGGTTTCTTTTCTTGTTGGAAAAGAATGTAGGGAAACCGTACATTCTTAAAAAAATGTCAACTTAAACAATGGTGTGACTTCACAACTATCGTTTAACATTTGAAAAAAGATAATCGGTAGATGCTGTGTTTCGTGCAGTTCTCCTTTGAGAAAAGAAAATATACACATGCTGTTTTTAGTAATCATTTGAAAAATTATAACATCTAAATAAGGTAACGATTATGTTATGACTATGTCATTCTTCATAAATATGTAAATAAATAGCCCTGTTCTCATTTCAGAATTTTACTGTCGTATTTAAGTTACACATTACCAACCCATGATTTAATATTTAATAAATTTAATCCTCATTTGGAGACAGAATTCGCCTGTTCGTTCTTGTGCTCAGCAAATTTTGTCGATTTTTGGGCATGGTCTGAAGAGCTAGAATGAATGAAGCCGTCCTTTTCTAGATCTCTGGCAGTAACCTTGGGAAACGTCAAGTTAGTTCGTCGTTACAACAGATGTGATAGCAGTATAAACGAATTCTGCGAAAAGAAACCTAAAATTCGGTTGGAAATAACCAGTTCTGACATGACTCTTGCATTGTGGCTGATAGTCAATTTTACGTAGCAAGGTGCATTATTTAACTCGCACAGACTTCACATACCAACAGGAATACATTGGGCCTTTTAAATCCACAAATCTTACATTATATATATAAGCACACTTATTGATGAATGGATGAGTATGTTGGTTGGTTTCTTCGTTCGTTCGTGCGTTCTTGCATTTGACACATAAATAATGCTGTATAAAAAATCATTACACTGTATGCCATTTAACGTAAACTATTGAGTTTTTGAGAACATCTAATTGTTTTGTGCTTTTATTTTTACGCCATTCTAAACGGTATTTCACTTACAGGATGATATTGTAATATCTCATACAAACACGGCCATATAACGTGTGGACTGTTTTATGATGTTTAAAACATGTATAGTCAGTGTTACGTTAAGGTAATAGGACTTTTCTTGTAACATACCGCCCCTAGTTAGTTTGTCATGTTGGCTTTAGCAAGGACAAACTTTCCAGCTGGTAATAAAACTTGCTAAAGCTCTGTTTGGCGTTGATCGATGTTTTACTGATTCGTTTACACCAAACTTCTGTGACCCAATACCTCAGTAATGTTCGCTACCAGTTCAATGAACTTGTCATAAAAATCTGTTTGATGAAGACGGAATCGAATTTTCCAGTGACTGGATTTTGTTAGCTAATAGAGTGGAGGCTCTACTGTTCCGTTTTTAGCGCTGTTCTTACGTAATCCTGTCAGTGTAAACAAGGTTTGCTTCAGTCGTACTTGATGACCAGCGAAATGGAATAAACAGAAATATAAAAACAATGACCTTGACTTCGAAAAACAACAACCATATAACTCGTTGGTCCCCGTTATATTAGGTGCATTCGACTGGACGTTTTTGTGAAGCGCGGTGAAGTCGTTCGGTTGTCTACAATTTTTGTTTACTGAACATGTGATTGATTTAAGTGGGAAAACGTTTATACTTTACGTACCTGACGAAACTTCACAAATATACCAGTCGAAGAAAATTGTAGACAACGGCATCATCGTGCTTAACGAAAACGTCCAGTCGATTGCGACGACTATTGTTTTACTTGTTTCCACGCCGTTTATATTGGACAAAACGGACACAAACGTATTGACAAATAATTGCATAAATAGCCCGAAGTGTCGTCGTATCGCCTGAGTACAGGCATGGTGGGCAGACGTTTATGAAGTGTTGGTTTTCTTTTGCATATGTATGTTTGTGGTTGGAACGACCATCGGTAAACATCTCTGAGTGTCTCAATTTACTCTGTTTTTGCAAGACTTAAGTTTATAAACTTACATTCAATATGACTTTGTTGCTGACATTAGCCTTTATAAATAGCGCCAATGATTTCACGTATCGAAAGACCGAAGACATGGGCCAAGCATGGAGATCAGGTAGGACCAATCTCTTAAGCCCCAGTCACAATTAACCTACCGTGCGTGTTTTTAGTCGCACGTTTTTTGGGGAGGCCACGGCCGCGACGTTTTTTCTGAAAACGATGGGAGGGAGTGGCAAGAGCAGGGAGGGAGTACGCAGGGAGGTTGTGGAACGTGTAAGTACGTGGCCCACTCGCCACGCCTGGCCGTGAGCGGGTGTACTTTGCGTACGGGATTACAACGTGCTGCTCACGTACGGTGTCCTCACTCACTCACTCACATGTTGTAAGTACGATGAACGTGAGTTTTTTCACTTCTTACTTTCAAAGAGCAAGTAACCTTGGGAAAAAATTAATAGACTTACGGAGCCTGTGCGTTGTACGCTCATTGGCTGTAGTGGGCACGTGCGTCACCTGTACTGGGGTGAATCTGTAGCCCGACCGCAGCTTGAACGCAGCGATAGTTCCTCGAACAGAAAATATCTACGGCGTGTCTGCGTGCTCCCAAATCCGTACTGAGGCGGTACTCATCAAGTACGGATCCCCAAATTGTGACCACGTTTTGCAAAAAAGACAGCACGCGTAAGTACGGCGGGTTGGGAACACGGCTTAAATGCGATTATTCAATATGGTACCGACTCGCTTTATGTCTGACACATGAATACAGGACTCTACACTCAACAGACAGGTCAGCGGTCACTCGATAAAACTGGTCTTTCCAACCCTTTCATGGAATTGGCACCGTTTTTGCCAAATTATTAATATCAATATTATTACAGGATTAATAATTCGCAACCAAACTGTTTAGTAAGATCTTAGTCCATTCGGCCAGAAAACATATTCGTTTAATGGTGAAAGTACATTTGGAACTGTGTACTTCCACATCGGCTTATTAGTGTAGAACTTCGCTGCCTAAATCCTGACTCAAGATTGTCTTCTGACTGAAGACATTGTAATCTACAGCGTCGCCATTATTCGGTGCATTACTTTCCACACGGTTTACCTTTTATGTCTGTGTTTGTGTGGCAATTTAAAGTTTAACTACACCGCAGTCACGTAACTGGAATAATCTTGAGTAGTGCGTTTAACACCAAACATACTTTTAACAAAGTGATATTGATTGATTAATTTGGGTTTAATCCTGTTCTCAATTGCTCGTCACGTATATACATGTATTATGGTATTTATCTCCCAACACAAATAGATAAACACTTCCATCGAAATATGCCACAGCTTTATCTACACTGACTGAAGATAGGGTGACAGTTTCAGCAGTTTGGTGACAGCATATTCGTTTAACTTTAGCTTCATCAATCATCTCTGCTGAAGCAAATGCTATTTCACTGGCTCTAGATCTAATATCCAAGCGCACCGTGATATAAAGACTAAAAGTATGTGATAACTTCTCAATAGATCTTAATCTCTAGCTGTTATAGATAACTTATAGACATATCGAAAGAAGGTAATGACCATTTACATGATATATAGAGTAACTCATATTCGTAATGAAATGCGGGTTGTTTCCCTTTCATTTATTTCTCGTCGTTATTTTCAAAGCTCATTAAACCATTATGTGACAGGTCATGCGATTAACCATTATGTGACTGGTCAAACGGTTAACCATTATGTGACAGGTCGAACGATAAACCATTATGTGACAGGTCGAACGATAAACCATTATGTAACAGGTCAAGCGATTAACCATTATGTGACAGGTCAATCGATTAACCATTATGT
>JAVFBW010150506.1:0-12280 GCA_034783835.1 Mopalia ciliata
GAGCTTATAGAGGGCCTGAAGGGAGCTTATACAGGGATGGCAGGGAGCTTATAGAGGGATGAGAGGGAGCTTATAGAGGGATGAGGGAGCCTATAGAGGGATGAGAGGGAGCTTACAGAGGGCTGAATGGGAGCTTACAGAGGGTTGGGAGGCAGCTTATAGAGGGATGGGAGGGAGCTTATAAAGGTATCGAGATGGAGCTTACAGAGAATTGGAAGGGAGCTTTTAGAGGGCTGAGAGGGAGCTTGTAGAGGGCAGGGTGGGAGCCCACAGAGGGTTGGGAAGGAGCTTACAGAGGGTTGGGGGAACTTACAGAGGGTTGGAAAGGAGCCTACAGAGGGTTGGGGGGAGATTACAGAGGGTTCGGGGGAGTTTACAGAGGGTTGGAAAGGAGCCTACAGAGGGTTAGGGGGAGATTACAGAGGGTTTGGGGGAGCTTACAGAGGGCTGGGAAGGAGCTTACAGACATCCAGTAACTCTCCTGTATACATAATTTTAGCTACCCACCCATTTTCCTGCCCATGAGATGGGCAGCTTTCTGGTGAGGTAATGAGATGGGAAACTCTGGTAATGAGACGCGAAGCTGTCAGCTGAGACAATGAGATGGAAAGCTTCGGAACTGGACATGGAATTAGCAACACAAGCTTTAGACATTATGTATGGTCTGTGCTTATGGCAATTTATGGAAACTTGAAATGATGGGGTGTAGGCTGTACTTGATTGTTATCTGGGATATAAGATATCATGAAAATGTACATATTTGTCAGTGATCACTGATTAAATTAAAACTGTTATGGCACGAGTTTCATGTAATTGAGATATCTTACCTGTGTTCCATTTAGGTCCAGGGCTATTACTTAAATTCAGAACCTGTGTTGGGACGTATGTTAGCTTGAACATTAGGCTGATATGTTTGCCTTCTTTTTTTTAATAATTGGGATATTCTACGGATAAATACAAGGGTAATGGCAATATTATTTAAAAATCCACATGTCTGATTTTCTCAGGTAGATGTTTGAAGGCACATTTTTGGGCTGGGTCATGCATGAAGATTGTACAATTACAAGTGATGATAATAAACAAAAATGAGACCGATATATAGTATTACAGCAGCTTTTTGCAAAAACTGGAAATAACACAATAATGTATACTTCAAGTCTGTATCTGTGTAATATGTAAGGCTATATCATATGGTCCTTCAGAACTCTGTTTTATCAATGCGTACAAAAAAAATTAATTGAATGAACAAATGCAGTTATAGGTTTTTGTGATCAATTAAACATGTATAATAGACAGCAAAAGAGAGAAAAAAGAAAAAAAATTAGATAAGAGAAAGAAGCAATTTAATATTCTAACAAACAAAAACTGTCCTAGACAGGGCTTTAAAATATTAAGTAAGCCTATTATGCAAATAATTTGATTGTAAAAAATGCATTTCCAGTTCGCCTGATGCGAAGCTTTACAGAATGTAGCTTTACAAAAATAATTTTATATTGATACAAGAGAAATGAAAAGCCTGAGTGAATAAGAAAAATTCTTTGCTTTACAGTTATAAAACAATTTAATTTGTCGCTTTTGTTTGCCTTGTTAAAATCAATCGTTACAAATGAATGAACAAATACTTAAATAATTTTTTATAAGAATATGAAAGACTCTTGACACTTATTTTCATTCTTTGCTTGGATTGACTATTTGAAATGTCGCACTTCTGATTTAAAAAAAAAATAAATAAATAAATTTATTCATTTTTTGTAGACCCCTGTATACGTTTAAATTTAATTTGCATTAGTTTTGTATGGCATCTGACTGATTAAGACATATTTAAATAAGTAGATGCTACTGACAAATTTAAAATAATTAAAGACATACAAAATGTATTTGATTAAATATCAAAATAGTTACCTGTGACTACAGAAAATCATCTTCAAAAATTCTGTTGTCCAGTTTGAACCAATATTTATGGTGTTGTTGTTGGTCAAAGCTGTTTGAGGGCCTACGTCCTTGAACGCCTCAGAAATAAAAAACAGAGAATAACAAAATGGCAACGATGTTGCTAAAGATGCCAGTTATGTGGAGTAATCTCCTTATGACGTCAGCCAAGAATCGTTGAGCTGTCACTGTTAATACAAGTTGGATGTTCAAATTCCAATTTCTTCACAAGTTGGTTTAATTTTTTCATGAATCAAATTGCCAATTGTCTAGTGAACATTGGACTATTTTTTAATAAGTATTCTTGTTACCATTTGGCCTGCGGCCATGGCTCAGTGGTAGCGAGTGCGCTTCCTGAACTGAACATGCTTGGATTTACCGTTAGGGGGACAAGTCCGCCTTACGACCATCAGGTATATGAGCGAGTCACATGTTGTGGCTCCGGCAATCGCGGGGGTGGTTTTTACGATTTTTCCTCCTGGTTTTCCACCGTAATAAGGCTGTGTACAGTGTGAAGGGGACAATCCGTCGTCATCTAAGTGAAATACCCTTGAGTACAACATTAAACACCAATCAAACAAACAAACAAACAAACAATGTTACCATTTGAGAATACCTTTAAGCAACACAGAGTAAGAAATGGATAATCTGTCGTTATATTATAGCATATGATATGTTAAACCCAAAACAAACAAATGCTTGTGCACTCAAGCGGGCATTCTCAGACCTGTGATAAACCAGTGTTGGCAGTTAGTTTATTCTCCGTCGTTAGGACACAGACGTAAAAAAAACAATGGAGCATCAACTAAATGGCTGTTTAATGGCAGGTGTACGTTTAAAGACTGCATGCCCCTTGAACAGACAAAACAATGCCTTCTGAATACCCTCTTAATGAGATCATTTGTCACTTCCTAACTTTTTTTGTCCTCTGAACAACTCCCATACTTTTTTCGCTATCTTTGTTCTCATACTTTACTTTAAACTTTATCTAATGTATATTTAGGTATTGTTCCCGTGGAAATTTATGACATGCTACAAACAAAAATCATGTGTGGGTAATTTCTTTTCTGTCAATTTAGACCTGATGACAATACCTACATATGTATCGAAACGGTGTGTTTCATCACAAAAAAAAGTGATTATCCAGAAATTGTATAGTTATATATATCCCCTGATTTTAAAAAGACTCTTCAACATACTTTTTAATCCACAAACTTGATGTTAGACAATTGACACATAATGTATATTCATAACCACTATTGTTGATAGGAGAGTGGGATAGTGTAGCCAGGAAGAGACAAAAACAATCTGTATTGTGGCCTGCATGTCCACAGCATTAAATATGATGTTATAAATGACATCAAATATAGACCACAAGGACACGTTCGACAAAGCTGGACTTTCCCAGATCTAATAATAATTTGTTAGTCTCCCCTAAACAGATCCATTGTTGCTATAATTCTTGTCAAGAAACTTATTTAATATAGGTTTCAAGTTTTTTTTTAAGAACACTTTTAAATCGCTTTTCTTCTTCTTATTTTTGCTCTTCTTTTTGTTCATCTTTTTTCTTTTCTAGTTCTTCTTTTTTTTGTTCTTCTTGTTTTTGTTATTCTTTTTCTTCTTCTTTTTCTTGTTCTTCTTCATCAAATTTGTCATGAACAGTATGCTCAATGAAGTGATTTTGCTTTTATTTAGGACCCTCTGTCTAAGATCATTTTGCTTGAAGAGTAGCAATACTGTCCTTACTTAGCACTGGAGAAAATTATCTTACCAACATTGGTTGTTACATTGTCAATAATTCATGGATTACACCACCATCATATAAGTGAAACACCCTAAAGCATGCCGTAAATCACCAATTAACCAATCAATCTTTTCTGTAGGATGTTCGAGTGATTAAAGTGGTCACCAGCAGTGCTTGTAAAGGTCTGATTGCATCCAGAGACTTCATTGATGTCGTCAAAACTGTAGAGACAGACGATTTTATCTCAACTAATGGTAAGTGTACGTTGGTTTGATTTCTACTTATGTCCAGTGTAACATTTGCTCCACAAATATCCATTTTTACTCTTGTATTAATCCACTAATGTCCAGTGTTACACTTGTATTAATCCACTATTGTCCTGTGTTACACTTGTATTAATCCACTAATGTCCTGTGTTACACTTTTATTAATCCACTAATGTCCTGTGTTACACTTGTATAAATCCACTAATGTCCTGTGTTACACTTGTATAAATCCACTAATGTCCAGTGTTACACTTGTATTAATCCACTAATGTCCAGTGTTACACTTGTATTAATCCACTAATGTCCTGTGTTACACTTGTATTAATCCACTAATGTCCTGTGTTACACTTGTATTAATCCACCAATATCCAGTGTTACAGTATTTAATGTATTGGTTTTCATTCTGTTGTTATAGCTGTTAGTATTGAACACCCACAAAAGGGGACAGATGGTAAATATGTGAGAGGCTGGAATTACCCTTCCTGTTTGACCTGCATGAGGATACCTGGGTAAGTCAGATAATGTGTAAACTCAGTCTGTTTGACCTGTTTAGGATACCTGGGTAAGTCAGATTATGTGTAAACTCAGTCTGTTTGACCTGTTTAGGATACCTGGGTAAGTTAGGTAATGGAACTACCCATCCTGTGTGACCTGTATTAGGATACCTGGGTCAGTTAGGTAATGGACTAACCCATCTTGTGTGTGGATCACTGTGAGGCAGCAGCTTCCGGTTTCCCATTGGGCTGGAACACCGTAATATGAGTGAAATCGTCAAAATTGGTAATTTTTTGTTTATAAGAAAATTCTGGGGGGTTTTTGTTGTGAATTTTGTGAAAATGTTATGTACAACATTTCAGTTAGAAGTTATTTAATTTTAAATTAAAAATGTTTAATTCAGTTCGTTGCAAGTATGCAGCTGGATGGGTTGTGGAGCGATTTCTAGCACTTTATTTTTTGTCACATTTTAATTTTTCATCTCTATTTTCTAAGAAACCCTTTGAGCTACACCCAGGAAAATCGGCATGCTTATAAATGACATAACAATCTAGTAAATAATATTTCATTTTGTAATTTCTTTGCCAAGTTCCTAAAATTGATTATGCAAAGTTTGACTTTGTGCATTAAGGCATGAAATAAAATAAGCCGAATCAAAAAATTTGAGATCCCTTTACAAGATTATTGTGTCACTAACAAGCATGCTGAATCTCAGAGAAGGCAGAGTTGAAAAATTAAATTTTGACAAAAGATGAAGTGCTAGGAATCATGCAAAACTGATCCAGCTATACACTTTCAAAGAACTAATTCAAAATGTTCATAATTAAAATAAAATAACGTCTAACTGGACTTTTTATATAACTTTTTCACTAAAAGCAAGACAAAAACAGAATGTTCTAATAATGAAATTAAAAAAAAAAGGACAATTATCTTGGTCTCTCATCTTATCTTCTTGTCTGGTCTTTTATCTCATGATCTCTCTTTTTCTATCTTTTTTTCCCTCTTCTTAGCTACTATCTGCCCGCTGTCATGGCTCAGTGGTTGCGAGTGCGCTTCTTGAACATGATTCGATTTATCGTTAACGGGTTCGAGATCGCCTTTCGACCATCAGGTATATGAGCGAGTCCCATGTTGTGGCTCCGGCAATCGCAGGGGTGTTTATTACGAGGTCTCCTCAAGGTTTTCCACCGTAATAAGGCTGTGTACAGTGTGAAGTGGACAATCTGTCGTCATGTAAGTGAAATACCCTTGAGTACATGTACCCAATAAACACCAATTAAACAAACAAACAAATATACACAACAATAAAATGTCACATGATTTGCTCTGTTCGAAATTAATGTTCCTTCAGAATTGCACTATGAGTGAGTCACATATTGTGGCTCCGGCAATTGCGGGTGTGGTTTTTATGAGGTTTCCTCTCGATTTTCCACTGTAAGAAAGCTGTATACAGTGTGAAGGGGATAATTCGTTATCATATAAGTGAAATACCCTCAAGTGCGATGTTAAACCCCATTCAAACAAACTAATATTGAACTTACAACAGGCTGTCCTTTGTAAGAGGTCATATCAATTTTGGAGGTTACCCCACATGTTCAGGCCCCTAAAGGGCAGCTGCAGCCAGCAGAGTAGCAATACTGTTTTTACTCAGCACTGGAGGAATATTAATTTTCCAATATCATGGAAAGACGCTAAGCTAACTGTTTTTTATGTCTTCCAGGATCTTATATAGTTTAATGTCTTTACTTGGCAGCGGAGGAAAAGGAACTTTTCAACATTATCTTAACGCTTCATATCTTGGTTGTGCTGGTGTCAATTATTGTTGGAATACACCGTCATCATATGAATGAAATACCTTTTAGTAATCAACCAGCAAACCAATACTATTGTTTAAGGAGACATTCTATATGAGTAAGCCATGTCTGTTTGCATCTGTTGGTCAATTTACCCCAGGTATCTGGGCCCGTGAGGGAGCGAGTGGGCCATGGCCCTGCAGAATACTTCCTCGGCTTCCTCGGACATTCTATATGACTAAGCCGTGTCTGTTTGACAATGCTTCTGGTGGCCATTTTACCCCAGGTATCTGAAAGAGCCATAATACTTTTATGAGGTTTCCTTTCGGTTTTCCACCATATTTACTTGAGACAAATGAAAAATTGAACAACCTATCGTCAAATAAGTGCTAACAGTTATATTTGGTTAAAATTTATTATTTCCTTTTCCAAACCAAAATGTCTGCATTGTTGTTGTTACAGAACTCTTGACCATGCTATTGGGAAGTTGATAGAACAGTCTGAGAATGTCGCTAGTTTCCATGCGGATTCTGCCAAAGTTTTGAGTGAGAGGGTCGAAAGACTGAGAGAGTTCAGCGAAAAACAGAAAGATGAAAAGAAAAAAGTATGTTTTAAAATAAGTCCTAACAATTAGTTTTCCACTGCCATTGGCAGTAGTGGAATTCCCTCTGCTGTTGGAGTGAGGTAAAGGAGGTAGTAGGATTACACTACCAGGTCATACATGTATGAGTGAAACGCCCTTGAATACACTGATTACACTGATTGTTGCCTTGGTGCTCTCAGAGCTAAAGGGAAACAGGAAGCTCATTAGTTTGTGGTGTCTGTATTACGTCCTGTTATTGTCTTTGTTTGTTGGCAGTGGTGTCGAGGGGGATTTTTTTCACCCATTGCCCTGGCATGTTGTCATATAAATGAAATACCCTTGAGTATGATGTTAAACCCCAATCAAACAAAAACAACAAGATATTTGTAAAACAAAATTTATCCAATATATTTTTTTCCACAGCTGGAAGACAATTTAAAGAAGTCCCAAAGCAACAAAATATCACATTATACAAAGACAATGTCTGTAAGTATACAAAACTTCTGCTCTGGAACCAATGGGGCTTCCTGTTGCTCTCTGAGCTAAGGGGCAATGTGCAACTTATCTGTTTTGGCATTTCTGTTTCACGACATCTCAGTGTCCTGCCTTGTCTTTAGTTCTTGCCAATGTGGTCGAAAGGGGGGTTTCCTTCATCAATTTGGCAGGTAGGTCTTCCTTAGATGCTGATCAGAGAATGTGAGTGTAAAAAACTGTGTATAATCTGGGACTTCAATATACAGGGATATTTAGCTCAGCCTTACCCAACCCACACTAACTCAGGTACTCAGTATTGTTCTCATTAGGCTGTGTTCGTAAAGATTCCAGAACACTGTTGAATTTGACAGTTGTCAAAAGGCATGTGCATTGCTATACTGTTACTTAGCATGATCATGAGTCTGCCATCTTCAGGATTTTTTTTTGTTTAAAAGGCCTGCAAAAACATATTAATATTTGACATATATGGACTGAATTTATCAGATCGTAATGTTTGGGCCATTTAAACTCTGCAGACAAAATAACAAAATTCCAGCTATAAGATAAAGTCTGCTGTAGAGTGTATGTATTTCCAAACATTAAAATGTAATAAAGAGTGATGTCCCTTTGTACGACAAGCTCCTGTCAGTCCACACCTTTAAACATTGTCTCCATATACACATATGCAGTTTGTCAGATGTAAAAGATATTGAAAAGCGGAATGAAAGTACGATGAATTTAGCAATGTTCTTAACCTTACCTACACATCTTTGGCATACAGTGTAGATAAATTAAATTATTATCCGTCAATCAAAATTGTTGTGTTCTCATTGGTCATTGACATACAGCTTTGGGCGTATAACCTTGTAAATAAACCTTTTGACAAACATCAGTAACTTATATTATCCCCCACCCTTGAGTACGATACTAAACTCCAAAAGAAACAACCAATATATTATCTCCTGTAAGATTATAAAATGTCAACAATCTAAAAATGAAACTTATAACCATGAGCAAACTGTAACTTTATTCTGGCTAATATTCGAATTTTATTTAACATTGTGGTAAACATTTATGCTATTTACTTAGTACTAGAGGGAAATTATCTTTCCCCCATTATGGATTTTGCTTCACATCTTGGTTGTGCGTATGTCAATTATTGTTGGAATACACCACCGTCATATAACTGAAATAACCTTAAATGCGGTGTAAAACACCAATCAAACAATTATTGTGTTTGCCTAAAGGTTACAAAAAGACGGACACATTTTTGGGATGGGCACAGGAAGTCGTTGGGAGTTAACATAATTGTTTTATTCAATGTGTTTGATTTTTAGTTACAAAAGACGTACAAGAATAAATGTGTTGAGAGGAATAACTTTGAAGAACTGCATAACATTTGTGAACAATCCGTTACATCTCAGCCCAAAGAGATTGAAAAGGTGAGGTCAACCCTTAATGGTTAAACATATAGGTTACTTGTAACCACCTCTGGAAATTCATGCGACCATATGACGATAAAACTTTTGGACTTGCTTTTCTCAAAATGTCATTTTGGACACTTTATATGTACTCTCCTAGAGACCCTCTAGCTAAGGGCAGTTTGTTTGAAGAGTGGCAATCCTGTCTTACTAAGCACTGGAGAAAAATGAACTTTCCACTTGGTTGTGCTACTGTCAATTATTATTTTGAACACACGACGACCGTCATACTACTCATATAAGTGAAATACCCTTAAGTATGGTGTAAACCCAATGAATCAATGTAATTCCCGTTTAATCCTTTTTATTTTATATTTCATCCTTCTTTAAAACAGTTAAAAGTCAAGTTGGAGAAAACTCAGTCAACCATGGAGCAGGCAGGTCAGTCCAGATAAAAATTCATATATAAATTCTTTCTTATACATGTACTGTAGGCCTTATTTTTTCAAGCGAACGGTCGTTCACGTTACGTGGCGGTTACGCAAACAAAAATTCACCATAACCATGTACATCGGATGTCTACAGTGTATATGTACATGTTCTATACAAGAAAGTCAGGAAAGGATTCATATACGCTTGCAAAAATATGTTTTTATGATAGACTGACCATGTTCTAAGTTTATTTAGGTATGAACCATTTCTTGCTTCATTTCATTCAAATGTAAATTGATCGATCGATAAACAGCGCGAAATAGAAAACCTTAGGCTGTGTTACCTGGTTGGCCGCTGGCTCCGACTCTACAGCCAATCAAATGTACCATTGGTCTATCATGGTCTTCTTTAGCTCTATGTCCGCTCATGCTGTTGGAAGTGTTGACAGTTCACAATAAACAAAACCCAACAGGCTTAATTTGAATAACTTTGTAAAAAGTTTACATTAACTGCACCCCATGTGCCTTGATTTGCTTTGATAATGACCGGAATTACCCTTTATCTTGAAGCCACTCAGACAACTTATAGATGCTGCTGAGACAACAACAACAACACTATATTATGAAAGTCGCGCTTTGTTTAAACACCTTCAGAGCATTCCCAGGTTGGTCTACTGGTATTAAAGACTTTATTTGTGAATGATATTTGATTAAAATCGGTAAACAAGGATTGGTACCAGCTATAAACGTTTACGTGGTATCACATTGTCCATTTGAGAGTAATTACTGTGTATATTTACATAACCTATATACGAGAACGACCATTCACACAAATTTTTATCACATAACTGAATGATAGGTTACGTGGGTTTTAATATACGTGAATGGTAGATTGGTTACGCAAAATTTTGAGAAAAAAAAAGGCCTGTACTGTAAAGAACGTCTTATTCGTAGGAATTTATTTTTGCATTTTCGCATTTTAATTCTCACATTAAATTTGCTGAATTAGTTTTTGCTTATTTATGTTTCATGTATATCGTGGCACATTATAGCTTAGTTACACTGTATTAATAGTATACATCTGTTCACAGGAATACATTTTTGGTCAAAATTTGTAACCGCAAAAATCAATTCCATGCAAAAATTAAGTTCTTTACAGTATTTAATTATAATTTATTCTTATATGATCCAGTGGAGGGTTTGAGGGAGTTTCCTGTTGCTCACAGAACATGAAGCTGATCTGTTACTGATGTGATTCTCTTGTGTCTTGTCTTTGTTTGTTGCCAGTGGTGTATTGTGCTGTCTTGTCTTTGTTTGTTGCCAGTGGTGGATTGTGCCTTGTGATTGTGCTATATTGTCTTTGTTTGTTGCCAGTGGTGTATTGCGCCTTGTGATTGTGCTATATTGTCTTTGTTTGTTGCCAGTGGTGTATTGTGCCTTGTGATTGTGCTATATTGTCTTTGTTTGTTGCCAGTGGTGGATTGTGCTGTCTTGTCTTTGTTTGTTGCCAGTGGTGTATTGCGCCTTGTGATTGGGCTGTCATATCTGTGTTTGTTGCCAGTGGTGTATTGCGCCTTGTTATTATGCTGTCTTGTCATTGTCTGTTACCAGTGGTGTATTGTGCCTTCTGATTGTGCTATCTTGTCTTTATTGGTTGCCAGTGGTGTATTGTGCCTTGTCATTGTACTGTCTTGTCTTTGTTTGTTGCCAGTGGTGTATTGTGCCTTGTCATTGTGCTGTCTTGTCTTTATTGGTTGCCAGTGGTGTATTGTGCCTTGTCATTGTACTGTCTTGTCTTTGTTTGTGCCTTGTGATTGTGCTGTCTTGTCTTTGTTTGTTGCCAGCGGTGTATTGTACCTTGTGATTGTACTTTCCTTTCTTTGTTTGTTGCCAGTGGTGTATTGTGCCTTGTGATTGTCCTGTCTTGTCTTTGTTTGTTGCCATTGGTGTATTGTACCTTGTGATTGTGCTGTCTTGTCTTTGTTTGTTGCCAGTGGTGTATTGTACATTGGGATTGTGCTGTCTTGTCTTTGTTTGTTGCCAGTGGTGTATTGTGCCTGGTGATTGGGCTATCCTGTCTTTATTTGTTGCCAGGGGTGTATTGTGCCTTGTCTTCGTTTGTTGCCAGTATTGTATTGTGCCTTGTCATTGTACTGTCTTGCCTTTGTTTGTTGCCAGTGATGTATTGTGCCTTGTCATTGGGCTATCCTGTCTTTGTTTGTTGCTAGGGATATATTGTGCTTTTTGATTGTGCTGTCTTGTCTTCGTTTGTTGCCAGGGGTGTATTGTTTCTTGTGATTGTGTTGTTTTGTGTCTTGTGATTCTGCTGTCTCCTCATTGCTTTATATCTTGTGATTCTCCTGTCTCCTCATTGTTTTACGTCTTGTGATTCGCCAGTCTCCTCATTGTTTTTTGTCTTGTGATTCTCCTGTCTCCTCATTGTTTTGTGTCTTGTGATTCTCCTATTTCCTCATTGTTTTGTTTCTTATGATTCTCCTATTTCCTCATTGTTTTGTGTCTTGTGATTCTCCTATCTTCTCATTGTTTTGTGTCTTGTGATTTTCCTATCTCCTCATTGTTTTGTTTCTTGCGATTCTCCTATCTCCTCATTGTTTTGTGTCTTGTGATTCTCCTATCTCCTCATGGTTTTGTTTCTTGTGATTCTTATGTCTCCTCATTGTTTTGTGTCTTGTGATTCTCCTGTATCCTCATTGTTTTGTTTCTTGTGATTCTCCTATCTCAATCGCGTGGGTGGTTTTTACGAGGTTTCCTCTCGATTTTCCACCTTAATAAGGCTGTGTACAGTGTGAAGTGGACAACCCATCATCATATAAGTGAAATACCCTTGAGTATGACGTTAAACATCAAACAAACAAAACAATCTCCTATCTCCTCATTGTTTTGTTTCTTGTGATTCTCCTATCTCTTCGTTGGTTTGTGCCTTGTGATTCTCCTATCTCCTCGTTTTGTTTCTTGTGGTTCTCCTGTCTCCTCATTGTTTTGTGTCTTGTGATTCTCCTGTATCCTCATTGTTTTGTTTCTTGTGATTCTCCTATCTCCTCATGCACCGTGAGGGAGCGGGTGGGCCACGGCCCTGCAGAATACTCCCTCGGCTTCCTCGGTCGATCGTAAGAGGCGAGAAAA